>PKRV01002463.1:215395-499412 GCA_003709505.1 Hyphantria cunea
GGGGGGCGCCGTGCGGAGCTTCTGATGCACCGCACGATATGGGAGACCCCAGGGATCACGGTCGAGACCCTCCATAATCTCCTTAATTCGTACGGTCCATACGTGAACCATAGCTTTCCTAAAGTATTCGAAAAGAAATCACCCATTGTACAAAAATATATAAATTGTTCAGAAAAGTGTCAGAATTACCTTTATCATGGTTCCCCTAGTATCTTTTGTGGGTCACGTGATTAAATTGTTGTGCACAGGGGTCGCTATATTGAATAATACCGGTTGTTTCTTTCGTAACGCAACGTGATTCCCTGGTCAATTATCAACACAGACTCCGGCCGAGATTGCAACCATTACTATATAATACTATCTTGCCATATAAAGTGTTTTTTGATACTATTAAAGCTAGAATATCTCTGAAACAGCCTAGTTTATTATGAATTCAATCCTCTGCGTGTTAAAATGTCCAGTTGGTTACCCCTATCTTTAATTTAAACACTAGGGTTCTCGGACCATGCTGGTGTGTGAGGAGGGCTGGGGAGCATTGACTTAGCCAGAGACCCCGAGCGTAGACGACGTTGGCAGTGATGCCAGTCACAACAGGACCGCATGCTGCCAGAGTACTCTGGTAGCTGAGTAATTGATGCGGTCGGGGGTAGGAGGACGGCCTGGTCGTAAAATTGCGGTCAGGCTTCAAAATATAATAATTGAACTGACAGGCAGTGGGGAGACTGGCCGTCGGGTTGGATTTTAGTGGAATCACCACATACCTGGTTCCTGAATCCCCGGGGAGACGCAGATCCGAAAGGATTTTCCACCCCGTCACCAAAATAAAAGAGTTTCTTGGTCGAGAATTCTCAAAAAGGTTTTCAGTGGAGACGGGAAAAAAGCGCTCGAAATATAGATCTGTGCGATTGATCTAAACGTCGATGAAGCTTAAAAAGTCAGAGATATTTTAATATTTTTGCATGCCATATGGACGACACGTTTAGTAATTAATATGCGGGGTGGTCCAAATAACGGGAAAATACGGAGCACGAAAAACGGAAACAATATGGAAAAAGATTCCAAAGTTTTACCCAGTTTTGAACAAGAGATCATAACTTTAACTTTTAAAGGTAGTAGAGCACGAACGGTCAGGCTCAACTGGAGCGGTGCTACCCTCGCTACAAGCGGTGCTTTCCGTGGAGGAGCCACCACCTCACCGGCCGACTGGACCGGAATGATACCACGGTCTCACAGAAAACCAGTGTAAAACAGGTCCTGCGCTGTGTCTCACCGAGTGGGTGAGGACACCAACCTTTCTCTCCACTACGCTTTCCATCCCCCAAAGGTCGGCAACGCCACGTAAGTGCAAGACCGGAGACCTAATGATACAGAAACATCTCAACAGGCCGCTATTGTATGTAGGTAACCGGGCTGTATTGCCTGCATTCGCAATGAGAATAGTGATCACTACTTTTGGATTCTGCTCATGCTTTCCATCAGGCAGAGTAAAGTCACCATTGCAAACTCAAATACAAGAAAAAATTATGCTCCTAATCTGATCTGATTATTGAATAGTGATCGATAGAAAATAAGTTAGTTTCCCCGTTATCGTTCAATAAGATGAGATGGCTTTAGTACTTTTGATGAATGAAAATTTGATGTCTTTTTTGGTTATTTTTCCTGGTTCAGTTGAGTTAATTTTATTGAAATTCGTTCAAATAAAAAGATAGTTATATTACTAAAGTAATAGTTTATTAGCTAAAACCAATACTTACTCGTCTTTCTTCTCACATTTAAGTCTAGTTTAACTGACTGGCTTCAACTGTTACATTAATTTTGAATTTCTTTTATACACTGTTTTTTTTTACACTGAACATATATGACGGCGGTCATATACATAATATGACCGCTATCATATATGTTTATTTTATACAGTGTGAACAAAGTAGTTACATCAATTTTTTATTTATTTTATAAGGCAACTGCCGCACCTGTATCGCCAGTTGTATTCCTCGGGAACTGTTCCGGAGGCTTGGAGAGAGGCGAATATACAACCCATCCCCAAAAAAGGCGATCGCTCCGATCCGGCCAGTTACTGTCCGATAGCCGTCACCTTCGTCATCTGTAAGGTGTTTTTAAGGAGCAGATAATTAACAAACAACTGGTCCATTACTTGGAAGATCACTCCCTATTAAATGATCGTCAATATGGTTTTAGACCGAACCGGTCCACGGATGATCTTTTAGCGTACGTCACACACCTTTGGGGTGAGGCTATTGACAGGCATGGGGAATCCTTGGCCATTAGCCTCGACATGGCCAAGGCTTTTGATAGAGTTTGGCACCGTTCGCTTCTCCCCAAGCTACCGGCTTTCGGTTTGTCCCCCAAACTCTACAACTGGATTCCCGCGTTTCTACACCAGCGCCGCATCAGAGTCCTTTGCGACGGTGCGGCCTCCGAGTATCAGCGGATTAACGCCGGAGTACCTCAAGGCTCCGTCCTGTCGCCTACACTGTTCCTTCTGCATGTCAATGACATGTTAGCCCTTGGCAACATTCATTGTTATGCAGACGACAGCACAGTTCATGGACAATATTTTGACCAACAGATGTTGAAGGAAGACGACAAGAACTTGTCGCTTAACTTGATCATGTTCTGGGCCGCATTTTTCAATAGGGCTGTAAGAATCTGGTTGAGTTCAACGCCAAGAAAATACAGGTGTACGCGTTCTCAGCCAAAAAGTCTTCATTCCTTCCCCTTCCCACTTTTCAGTGCACTCAAATGCCATTACAAGGCAGGCTTGCTATCTTGGACATGGATATCTGCCAGGACCTCAACCCACGTGAATACGATGAGAGTGTCACTAAAGCAGCCTCGCGGAAGCTAGGTGTGTCAAACAAGGTGAGAAGGTTCTTCTCGCCCGAGCATCTGTGTCTTCTTTACAAGACCCAGGTTCGCTCGTGCGTGGAGTACTGTTCTCACCTTTGTGATGGTGCCGCATAGTACCTGTTTGACGCTCTTGACTGGTTGCAGCGGCGAGCAATCCGTATTGTCGATAGCCCCGAAGCCACTGAGACCCTTGAGCCTCTGCAGTTGTGTAGAGATATCGCCTCCTTGGCAGTTCTCAATCGCCTTTACCATGGAGAGTGTTCTGAAGAGCTCTTTCAACAGATCCCCCCCTCACCCTTCCTCTACAGAACAACACGTGCCGGTTTAAGAAGTCACCGCTTTAAAATGGAAGACATACGTTCTCGCATTCATCGCTTCGGTGCTTCCTTCTTGTGCCGAGCGGTCAAAACCCGAAACTCACTACCAGCGCACGTGTTTCCTTCCCACTATGATCCCGGGTCCTTTAAGCGGGGCCTTAAAAAGCATCTCACCAGGCTCTCATAGTATGAGTCACCATGCTGCATTATTCTTTTTCGCACTGAGGATGGTGACCACCACTCTTGGATTCTACTCATGCCTTCCATCAGGCAGGACAGAGTTATTTTGGCAGCTTATACAAAAAAAAATTAGGAAAGTATCCTTTGTCGCGGGGGACTTTGAATTCACGAAATAAAAACAAACATCACTCAGACTTAGACCTACAGTTTGTGGATCACATAAACTGTTTTTCAATGTGGGGACCGTACCCACAATACTCAATGTAGTGGAAAGCCCCGAGCTGACCGCCAAAGCCACTACGCCATCCTTGCCATTAAGAATGTGCATCGTAAGTTCACTTCGACTAATCGAAAAATAGTACCTAGGTATGTAAATATCGTGTTATTTTAATGCTTCTGGGTCATGCACTTTTGCGAGTGAACATCATAAAAGTTACATGAATTATGGCTTCCAGTTACTATGGCTTAGTTAATCGTTGGATAAAATTATATTCATTTCATGCGTAATGAAATTCAAAGCTGACAATATTCTTTCACGTAGCTGGCAACATTATGCTTTGAAACTCCCACAAAAAAGTGCATTCAAAGACCATAAAGAATAATATAATTTAGAGGTAATCGTATTTAAATCTGGATTACATTTTATTTAAACAAGAAAATCAAACACAATATTATTATATGTATTATTTTCCATGATATTAAATTTTTTTGATAATCATCATCTAAAATATTTTCCTATTTTGAATGTGTACCCACACACATTATTTATGTCCAAAAATTGCTTTTGGAATGTAAACGTCACTGTCACAAAAAATTAATTTTCTCACGAATACTCGGGCAGAATTGGTAGATACTTCAATTGTAATAGATTTACTGGATTTTATTAAGTTATTGGTAACTTATAGTTTTTTCAATAGTCACCGTTGAATATAAAACTATAAAACAATCAACATGCCTGTGGAACAAATACAGTACTCTGAGCGATACACTGATGACGTCTATGAATACAGGTAAGATTTGAAATTGAGATTTTACAGTTGTATCGGCGCATTTTTTTTTTATTATTATTAATTACCCAAATTTATAATTTCCTTACGTTTATTCTTTATCTGCGTTTACTAGTTAGGAAAATGACATACTTTTGTTATATAAACGTACAATATGCTAAGCTGTTACGTTACATGAGAATGTTACAATAAGTTTTACGTTATTTTGTACTTTAATAATAAAATATCTATTAATTGTATATTAAATAATTAATTAATTTTTGATAATTAATTATGACTTATTTATTATCTACTGAAGAAGGAAAGCAATAAAACTTCTCTACATATTTTTGCAACTATCTTGTATCCAATTTACTTAATTCTATTTCAGACATGTGATCCTGCCTCAGGATATTGCCCGCTTAGTTCCCAAGTCCCACTTGATGACGGAGACTGAATGGCGTAACCTGGGTGTTCAGCAAAGCCCCAACTGGCTGCATTTCATGGTCCATAACCCGGAGCCCCATGTCTTATTGTTTCGTAGACCTAGGATGGATATACAAAAACCTGTGAATGGTTTGGATAGTAATACCAATTCAACAGTTAAAGTATGACGAGTTGTGGGCATAGGGAATTTATATTAATTTGTTGAAGGCACTGATAGATTACTTTAGTTTCGGCTTGACTATCATCTACATTCATTAAATATGCTGCTCCCGTTTGCGCTGCACTCCCAGCTCTATAGGTAAAGATGCCCCTGCTTTCAAGAGTTGATATAAATTCTTTATTAGGGTTCAGAAATTGTTTTTAACACTATTAAAGTTAAGAATATTTTATCTCAAAAGATTCTTTTAGTAAAGCTTTAAATACTGGGAGATTTTTAACATTGATTAATGAGGCAAACATACGATGCTGTATTCTAATGCTACTAATGGACAAATTGTCCGCTGGTACTGCCGGTTAGCACGTCGGCCTGTAATGTAGCCTCCTGGTAGTATGGGTTTACGGAGTTAATAAGCAACAGATAGCAAGATAATGTTTTTACATTATGGTAATCAGTATATGCTGTTACTATCAGTCTTCCATTAGTGCCTAAACACTATACCATACTAGAATGTATTATATTTTACTAAATAGATAGTTTTATGCAATTAATAACAATTATATAATTGTTTTTTATTATTGAAGACTAATTATAATGTTTAGTTTAATGGCCAAATAGTACCATCCAAATATGTTAATATATTTATAAGCCTAATTAATACCCATTCATGAAGAGTTAACTTAACCAATAGTTGTTAGGGTCTACTTCATTAATGCTCGTACTGACATGATGTGTATTGTAAGTGTACACTTTAATCTCTGATATAAACAGCACATTCTCTGTCAAACATTCTCAATTTTATTGTAAAAGTTAAAACTAAAATGTTATCTAAATTTATTTTATGATGCCATTGATGTCATTCTTATCATTTGATATAAAATTTCCAGAAGGTAAATACGTTTTGGGTCATCGATATCTATTGTGACCTTGTAAGCATTTACTTGGTTAAACTTATACCAATCTAATGACTTACAATGTATTATTATTATTTATTTATAAAAGAAAATTACCATTTTAACGGTACATCTATATACTATGAAGAGTTGTTTTAATGTTATTAAGCCAGTGTTTGTATAAAATTTACGAGAGCCTTTAACGTTGGTATCAGGATCCCCATCAAACTACTCCATATTGTTGGTTTGCTACTATGGTGAGAAGATCGAGATCTATGGCGAATGTCTAATTTTTTGACACGATCTTTATGGTTTGTGATTTTTAAATATAATATTTTGTTTACATACAAACATGTTTAAACCCGTCTCTTTATTCTAACAGCAAATGAATAGTAGATATACAAGTAATGAATTATTAAAAAAAAACCTGACTGGATATATTTTTTTAATGTGTACACACCGGGTGTCACTCTCACGATTAAAACAAATCTATTGACACCATTCACATAAAATACGACAAGCCGTATAGGCACTAGGGCGTGCCAAAAAAATATACACACATACATACACTCGAAAAATATAACCCTCCTTCTTTTGCAGACGTAATAAATATACAATTTTGATTCATGTTCTAATATTGCATTTATCTGAACAAGGATGGATGGACAGTAGATGCCAATTTTACAGTTCATATAGATGTACTCTGAGTGGTCTAACAATAATTGTGGTTCACAAAAACCAGAAAATGATGTGAAAAAAATGATTCCCTCCGGAGAAGCATCGAAAAGAATTTTACTAATGCTAGTAGGTCATTCGGCGTGGTTAATAGGATGCGAGTTTGGTGGTAATCATCCAAAGGCAATCCGCACGGCCTAAACCCGTCGGCATGGTGTTTAGGAGGGCTAAACCCGTCAGCATGGTGTTTAGGAGGGCTACACCCGTCGGCATGGTGTTTAGGAGGGCTAAATCCGACGACATGGGGTGTAAGAGGCCTAATGCTTATGAATATTTTGGCTTCATATGCAGTTTTTGTGAACGCAGCTGAATGCCTTAATTGTGTGATATTGTTGATAAATATATGCAGTTGCTAAATATTTGTAATTATACTAATATGATGAAATAGTCTAATGTAGGTTGACAAGTTCATGTATATTAAAGTATATTAATATAATTAATAAATTGTGTTTTATTTTAACATAACACCTTGGTATCATATTGAATTAAAATTAGAAGAATTAAAAAAACACTATCTATAATATTTTCGATTTCAGTTTTCGTAAACATATATTTATTTTACCTCAAGTCTTAATATTAATACGTCTTCTTATTCAACCAAGTGGTAATATTATATTAAATCTATTTAAATAAAAAATATTCTGCTAATATGTTGTTAAGCACAAATAAACTAGTGAACAACAAGCTTAAATATGAACCCCCTTCGTAACGGTGGGGTTTTAAAAATTAAATTAGCACTTAATCGAGTAAGCATACAACAAAAATGCCTTGCATCAGTTTGGAAAAGACCTGATATTCTTACACTACTAGGCCGATATTAACCAAACATATCTAAGAACTAAAGCAATGAAACTGGCTTTCAAATGAGATAAACCGCCTCGAAATCGGTCCACCCGTTAGAGAGCTGAGATGCACAGACAGACAGATATTGATTTCAAACTTATAACATCCTTCTTTTATGTCGGGGGTTAAAGTAGTAAAAACAACACTCTTTCTTTTTTCTTTTGGACTGCACCGGTTCAGTAACTTGACATAACGAAGTTGATTGGGGCAGCCAGTATTAACTATTAATATTGTCTCGTTTTCTGTTGGTTGTTAGTAAACGTCATCTCTGTGCTTTGCTTTGTATCTACTTAAATTAAGACTATAGACTTAATTATTATTAGTTTACTACGCATATATTAATGGTAAATTGACAATTGTACGCGCTCAGTACATGGGATAATACCGGTTTCGTGGTTCTACTCAATGATACTAAAAGCAAAAAGCGGTTCAGACAGTTCGTCAGTACAGATTTAACGCACTAATGTCAACTAAATTGCCGTCGTGTGTCAAGTACTGTTACTATTGTAATTTCTATATTATATACGATTATAGAATAAGAATGAATAAAGGAACAATATCATGAATAAGTACCTATCTGACTACATGACTTTCATTATCATCTTTCATTCATCACCAAATGTTTATATTTCTTTCTTTGCTGTTTAATATATTTAACACTTTAAACGCCAGACTAAAAACCATGTATAGCCCAGTGGGTCGTGGCGGACACCTTGTGACCGCCAATAAGTCAGGTCTGGGGTGCCGCGTCGGTGTGTTCGTCGCACCGTGTGTCCGCAAGCTCTCGATCACTACAAAAGCTTCTGACGGCGGCTGACGGACAGCGTTTCTATTCTTTTTACTGCTTCGGTGGCACAGTGGTAAGTGTATGCAACTGCTGTGCTTGGGATCTCGAGTTCTATTTCCGGGTCGTACCAAAAGTTTGTATGATATGAAAAGTGATAGTGTTTTCTTTGTATAATATATATATATAATTACAAAAAAAGTATAATTGAGTGAGTTTATGCCTAGATAGACATTCGTTTTTGGACTTGTACCTTACAAGATAGTCGTTACAATTGTAATAGGTACGTTTGTTTATTATTTTGTTTTCTTTTTATTAAGTGAGTAATATTAAGTGAGTAGGTATCATTTAAGTAAGTAACTGTGTCGGGGTGCCAGGGGTATCCTTTCGAGGATATACATGGTTCCCCGGCTTCTAGTAACCGAGACAGTGTGCGGTCCTTAGTCGGTTCGAGTGCGACATAGCCACCAGTCGGTGGTATCCGAGGGTACTTCCACACAAAAAAGGACTTGTAAAATGTATACCCTTATTTGCTGCTGACCGATACTGACCCGCGCCTCACTGGCGTTAGGATAAACGTTGTACGTTCGAGTACTCCGCAACGTATACTGGTGTCTGCCATTTAGCATCTCAGAAAATTATGAGTGCAAGGCTGATTTTGAAAGTCGTCGATTAGTTTTCAGTTATTTGCCTTTCAATATTTGCAAAAAAAATATTACAACGCTTTAAGAACAGTTATTGAAATATTGGTGCGGCCCTAGGAGAAAGTATGCTGACGGACACATGGTGTCCGTCATGGCGTTCAACGTGTTAAATTGTGATCAAATAGGTATAACTTCATATGTAGATAGAGATCATAGAGCAATACGATAGGGAGGGAGTAGTTATACGCAGACTGGCAGGACCGGGAGAGCTTTAAAACTCTCCCGGTTCGCCAGGCCCGGTAACGGGCCAGGTTCGCGAGGTCCCTGAGGGTGTGGGGCCAAAATGCTTATGTGTGAATCCCCCAACCCCTTCACCCCACGAATATTATCAGAATATTTCGGCTGCTCTTCTCTGGTCCATCGGCCTGTATTGTGATCAAAATGTCTTATATGATTAACTATTTATTCTATGCCACTCCTCCTAGTTGTATGCTTCTGTCATTGCAGGAAAAGTTCAATTGAATCACCTTGATTCAATTGAACATTTGATTCCTTTCCATTACAGTAATTTTGTCCTTCTTTAACTTGTATTTGCCACTAGACGTGGTTGATAGTTCAAACTCGTACAATTTGTTAACGGAATTTTGTGCAGATAAATTTTCTACAGCTTTTTACTTTTAAATTTTTTGGTCTGTCTAGTTTAGATCAGTGTTCCATGTGAACATGATTGAGATAACAGTTGAATTTCTTCAAAATTTACTTCGAGATGACTATCCTGATGTTATGATACGAGATTTTAAGGTGGGCTCGTTATCTTATGTTTAATGAGGTATAAGAACCTATATTAAAAGGTTATGTTACAGCAGCGTATAAGACGCTTAAGTTTTAATTCTCAGAATAGTGAGCTCTCTGAGTGACCCGTCTACATTTTCTGTACCCGTCTGAACACACGGGTACAAAAAATGTGGCTATTCTGGTAATTAGACTTTTGCAGAATTGGCTTTTACTTTAGAGAATTTCATATCTTGAAAACTAGGCAATATGCTTCAATTTGCTTTATAAGTGGATGTAGTTATTCGTTAACGGTCTTCTCAAAGTACTTCATATTTACACATTTCTGTTTGTGCTTCGAAAGGAAACAGGCAACGTAGCCAAAATTGAAATAATAATAACTATTATATTTCCAGTGTGAATCAGCAACTAATCCAGGAGACAACATAAGCGGTGAGATATACAGAATCTCTTTAAATGGTATTCAAAAAGAAGTAGAAAATATTTGGAAGAATGCGATAATTTATAAACTGCTTGCAAATCCACCAAAATGTGAAGAGTTCAGAAGACTTTTCCGTAATGAAGCAGCGTTTTACAATAAAGTTTGGCCTGCATTATCTAGTTTCCAAAATCTTTGGAAGTGCCAAGAGCTATTTAATTCTATACCAAAGTGCTATATGGCACAGAACAGCTGCCTAATGTTACATGACCTGACAAGAGATGGGTTTGTTATGGTTGACAGGAGGAAAGGCTTAGGTTTGCAGCAATGTTACCTGGTTCTTAAACACCTAGCGCATTTTCATTCATTGTCTTTGTGCATGAAGTATTATGACCCTAAAGGGTTTTACGAATTGTTGAATGAGAAAGACGGCATTTTCGAAGGTAAACATTTGTACTTATGAAAAAAAGTTCAAAAACACGATAAACAAGTAATATACTAAAAAAAAACACGAAGCACCTAAGTGAAATATAATACTAGTCTATAGTTATAGTGTGTTTCACCCAGTGAGTGAGGATACCGGTGGCGCATACGCCAACCCCTCCCCCCATCCCCAAAAGGCCGGCAACGCACACGTGACGCCTCTGGTGTTGCGGGTGTCCATGGACGTAGGTAGTCGTTTACCACCAGGCGATACATCTGCTCATTTAATGCGATGCCATAAAAAAGGCAAAAAATACGGTGCTCTAAAGGTAAATACTTAAACCAGCACGTGGTCCGTGCAATCAAAGGTAAACAAGGGTTGAATCAACCATAGTACCTTTTGAAATTAGTGACGAACGGTTTGGTTTGGGTTCTAGGGGTTAATGCAATAAGCTACGCCCTGCAATCACCAACCCGCATGCCCAGCGTGGTATCTATGCTCCAAATTTTTCAATGCTCAAGCACCGGAGAGGTCTATGTCCAGTAGTGGACAGCATTAGGCTGATGATGATAATGATTGTGACTGTTAAGCCGGAGGTTTGATCCCCACACACACGTTTCATGTCGTGAGTTTTTTTTACACGAGATTTTTTTTATGGGTTAGAGGGCAAACATGCAGACGTATCGCCTGATGGTAAGCGATTACCGCCGCCCACGTCATAAGTGCGTTGCCGGCCTTGAGGGGAGGGGTTTGATTATGGGTCTCCGGTATCCTCACCCACTCGGTGAAACAAAGCACAGGCGCTGTTTCACACCGGTTTTCTGTGAGGCGGTGGTATCACTCCGGTCGAGCCGACCCATGCATGCCGAAGCGTGGCTCTCCTACGGTAGTTTCAATTAAGTAAGTAGGTATGTAAAGCAGTCTTTATTCTTTAATCTCTTCTCCAAGTTATCCTTCCTATTTTACTATATACTCAATTACAATATTTAGGTGCAAACAACGTCCGAAACCTCATACCTTCAAACAACCTACTTCTCCACTGTCCCACTCACCCCTCTGACTTTGTACATTATACTTTCTTGGTACAATCTATCCTGTTATGGACCGCGCTCCGTCTTGAGATCAGGAAGGTAAAAACTCGACAAACATTAAAATTTATAGTGCGAAAACATTTTATAAACACTTCATTAGATCCATTTTCATTTTATACTCTCTCCTCCTAGAATTTGTATTATGTGTAGTATGTAACTGTATGAATATATGTAAAATATAATATTTTGTTTCTGTATATTTAATATATGTGTGATATCCTTAAAAAAAATCATTCATAATTTCTGTCCATCTACCAAGATTGGCTTTGCATCGCCCTAAGGTCGAATATTAGAGAATGCCTACAGCGTTAAGTCCGCGTTTGTGCGTTTGTGCGTAAAGAATAAAGTAAAATAAAAATTAAATATTTAAAGCAGTCTCGATAGATACCATAGAATAGGCTCTTACCGCAAGGTGTGTTAAATGCGTAAAGTTATTATAATAGACGATAACGTACTTGTGTCTTTTGAGTTGCAGATATTCTTGGTCTGTGTTATTATTTAGTGAAGGTAAATTAAGAAGTTTAGTTGTTCATGGAGCGTTCAAGATAGAGATAGCAAGAGCTTTGTTATGTAAGAGTACAAACAGACGGGATATCTAATGCTTGTTTATTAGATAATCCCGTCGTTACTTGAACACTTCATGAACAACTAAAGATCTTCAAATTGAAATAGATCTCTGCTTTAGAAAACACTAAGTACATTTTTTATAATGTATTGTATTTCACTTCATTTGTGATAAAGCTGGAATTATAATGATTCGTAAATATGAAGCTTGTTCAAAGTTACTTTGTCGGTTTTATAGCCATCTGAAACAGAGATGAAGCTACGTTTTGAGGACTATTTTTGACAGTTGCATTATATTTTTAATATGACAATAATAAAAACAGTAGTGTTTGTACGTCCTACGCAGTGTTATTTATAAAAGGATCATGTGGATCAAGGGATGATGTAATAAGGCAGACTACTGAGGCCGCTATATCTTGGGTGGCGGAGGGACTCTCAGGATTATCAGACAGAGAGGTCTACTTAGACAAGTTTCGATGGTTCTTCAAAAAAGAACGTTTATGCAATACCATGGAGGAGGCAGTCAATTCCAGAACGCCTCTTTCTGTGATATGCCATGGCGATTGTTGGACTAACAACTTGATGTTTAAATATGTGGACGGCCAAGTAGCAGACGTAAGTCATTGGAAATTTCATGCTCCTTGCATTATAAACTTTGCGCTTGCTGACTTAGTTGGACATGTGAAGTATTTTACGCTTTAAAGGAATCATTTTCAGGATAATACTGTTTATTACCCTATATGTAGGTACATATCCAATTTCATTTAAATCTGTGTTGTTATAAATTCTTTACTATGCTTCTTCTTCCTATTACGCGTGATTTCTGGTATAAAAACTATCCTAGGTTGCCTTTTGCGGTTAAGAACTATCTGTATGCCACGTTTCATCTAAATCAGTTTAGCAGTTTAACCGCGAATAGGTTACATAGACTATATGTTAGTAGAACAAGATAGATTTAGCAGTTCTGAAAGCTTTATTCAGCATTCTACACCCTGAAATATTTAGTTTTATTGCCATAGTCTATGTTTGCCTTTTTTCAGTTGCGTATGATAGACTTCCAATTCGTCCGATATTCTTCACTAGCCATCGACCTGGTCTACGTGTTGTACCTGTGCATAGAAAGAGACCTGAGGACTCAACATTTTGATGCTTTTCTCAAGTATTATGGCGACGAATTCAGGAAGAGAGTGATTCTGATGAGTTTAAAGGATTCTGGGTTACTTAATATCATGGATGAAAAGAACTGGGATGAAATGTGAGTTTTATTTTACGGTCTGTGTTTTTTGAGTTGTTTGCTAGCTTGACGAATGAAAGGATAGCTTAAGTTAGTTTAGGACTTTGTGAGGCCGTGCCTACTTCAGACAAGACTTGAATAAATATGCCGAAATATGCCACTTAAACGATGAGATTATCAACAAATAAATACTACGTAAACAATTACTATCTCCAGCAGTGAACTAAAGACTATTGCTTAAAAGTAATACTTAGTTAATTAATACATTTTAATCAAACCGTCCTATACAAAAGAATGTAGAGTTTCTACTAGGCAATAATGTGATTTTTATTGTACTTTTTAGGGTACGACAAGAAATAAGACGCTGTTTGCCATTCGGACTTGGTATAGCCTTAAACCTGTTTCCTATAATGACCATGTCTGGTGAGGATGAAAACCACGCTTCCAAACAGGTAAGAACTAAATTCAGGAGTGATCGCATTAATTAGAAATATCGGTAAATCGATAATGATTCGGTTACAGATGCAGCACCTCAATGTAAACCTCTGAAGAACTTCAATTATGTAAAATAGGATCAAAAACTATGTGCATACGTACGATGACTTATGTTTTGTTGTAAGTGGATATTGCTAGAAATATCTACTGAGTTTCTTATATACAGGAGTATTTTAGCCTTCCGGCACCAAGAAACTTATTCTTTTGTATTCGATACATGTAATATATTTTCAACTGACCCAATATAAACCTTCAAGGAGTAAAGAAGTCCCGCTGCAAACTCCGACACTGTTACTGTTGAATTGCAGATGTCTCTGGATATCGGTAGCCCCGTTCTATCCGAGGGCTGGTCTACTCAGCTGCTAGATTTGTTCGTTTGTTTGTTGTCGAAAGGAAAATTTGGTCTGCGACATCACGCTACCCAGACATGTTGGTATAGGTACTAGCAGACTTAAAGTTAGCTTCTATAACAACACCTTCAGTCAAATATTTGATTAGCTTCCATAGTTAAAGGGTTTGCTATCAATTGAACACTTTTTTCTTTCTTTCTATAGCCTATTCATGATGCGGAGGAGGACCCGAAAACATCCCAAAACATACTACCGTTAATAGTGAATAATGAGTGTAAAAAAAAGTTGACGCAATTCTTTTTAGACTTGGTGGAAGAACGTGTTCTTTAATACTACAGGAAACCTGTTGTACTTCAATTGAAATTCAATAAAAGAATTCCTACAAATATCTTAAACTAATGGTGGGTAAAATGAAATAACAAATATACTATGTTGAATGTTTATTTGTGTAACTTCTAAAAACATTATGAACACAGTAAAATATACAAATAAATGCGTAAGTAGTACATTTCATAAAGTTGCCAATGTTAAAATAATAATTAAATTTCGTAAAACAGAACACTATCGTACTACACAATAACCAAAAAATAAAATTATTAACAATATATTAGTGTAAGCTTTTAATTTCTATTTCCGTTAAAATAATAATAATAATAAAGATTGTGCTTTTCCCTTATATACTATATTAGCGAAATTAATAAGAATTTTTAAGTAACGTTCGTTGGGTGAGCCGAAATTTTACGGAAAGTTACCAGCGCAAAAAATGCTGCAAATTTAAAATTTCAGCACACCGTTGTGATTAAAAAATAAAATAAACCATGACAAGGTAAGATCAGAAGTTCTTAATGTAAAGTTAGCTTCAACAGGATTATTTAACGATCGTATAAAAGTCTCTCCAATATATCCTTATCTAATAAAGGTAGGCAGCATCTTACTAGCAGACACACGGTACATATCGAGATACATTCGATATGCGACATAAAAACCGTCGCATTCGATATTAGCCTAATCGAAAAATGTCTCATCCTGCCTTTTGTTAAAGTGAAGATTTGGATACATGTTCCTAAGAAGAATCTATAATCAGACAGTATCGTCAAACGTGCAACCCGATTGTCTCACAATCGAAAGAATGCAAGGAAAAAATTTCTTTCTTTGTAACACAATCGCATTATACAATGTGACCTAACAATGAATGAAAGGGAGCTGTCACTACACTGCATAGAAGCACTTCGATTATTTTATTTTCATCATCTAACGATACATTTTTGATAACTCGATAAATGTTTAACATACACAAACATGCATATAAATAACATGCTTGATATCATTTTGGCTACATCTAAATACTACTCGCAAAACGTTTAACGAATCAGTTTTATCTACGGCCATACTATACATATGGCATACATTTTCATTTAAACCGGAGACGACTATCTAAATAACAATACATTTTCCACTAAAACTTAGGCCATTCCAGTAAAACGGTACGGTACGCGGTAAAACCCCAACTTTGCATTTGTTATTGCATTTTTATATCAAAATATGTCAATGTAAAGGATTAAAGCTAATATTGTGATCATATTAAAGCTTTCAGCTTCTCAGTGTGACCACATATCTGAAATTGCTACCAAAGTAGTAGTTTCATATGTGTCAATGTATAATTGTAGAAAAAGATTTTGTATGAACTTAGAAGATTGATATGGTAAAAAACATGGTCCAACCAATAGTTATATTAATACAAATCACTGATAGTGATAATTTTTGACTGATATTCGTTTCACGTGATTATAATACATAGTTATGCCAGTATTTTACACAGCAAAATGATATGGAAGTATACAAGAGATGATATGATATATAATGGAGATTGTACTAACAAGATATGTACTTAAACGATTAAAATATAAAGTATCGACAAATTTGGTACGATTTTCTTGTTAAATATATATAAATGCTCGTTACGTGTCTTTTTCGTTGGATGATATCGTTCTAGCAACACTGTCGGGGATGCGGAGGGGAAAAACAAAAATAGTAGAAATACTGTTAGGGTTACTTAATAGAGTATTAATTTTTAAAAATGAGGAGCGACTCAATCACGATACGTACTGCAACAATGGCATGCCCTTATTAGTACAATAAGCGTTGCATACGACTATCGTTTAAACACGCTACAAGGAACTAAAAGGATTATTTCTAATAGTTCTATATAGCCGATTCCTTTCAGGCTTCTACTCTTAGTATCTTTCCCCGCGAAGCCTTCAGTTAAAGAGTATTTGTGAAATGTTAGAGCTTATGTATAATAAGGTAGAAACAGCATGTGCAGGGTTAGTGATGAGTCGAAAATTAGTAGAAATTACTGTACAAAATTCGATGTTGTCAGAAAAGAAATTGTAAATTTTAAAGCGGTTCTTTGGTATACTCGACAGTGTTGCTAGTTCGAACGTTATTTTGGTACAGCACCATATCGTCGCTTCGATGTGTTGCTACTCTTTAGCGGGAGGTTTCCCGTTGGTATACTGCGGGGGCGAGGTCGACGTTTGGTTGGACTGGTCCTCCGTCATTACCGAAACTAGTTCTTCGACGGCGCGGCCAAGATCATCTGTGAGGAAAGATTTTGCTTAAAATTTTTATTTTATAACAATTTTAATATAATAAGAATAAGATTTCCGGTGATCGAGTGATTTATTTTAAATTATGTTAATCGACCTGTTTTTGTGACAACTGAATACTTTACCTCAAGGTATACGTCCTGTCAGGTTCGCATTGAACAGAAAAATAAACTGCGTAAGTATTAAATACTGCAGAAAGGTAAACACTAAAACATGCGACACTTCAAAATTCATGCGGCAACCTAGAAACGACTAACGAGAAACAACATCTAAATTTACACAAACCCAAATTACTATATCACGATAATTTACGAATTGCGAACACACTATTAGTCTGTGAATCAAAAATCGCACTCATGAACTCAAAATACTTCAAAATAGCTGTTTCAAAATTAAAACATCTAAAAAGCCGTATGATGGACGAGAAAGCTTCAAACCAACGTGTTAGGGTAGTGGTAGGCGCTGACCTGCGCAGTGCATGAGCGAGTGCACGGCGTGCGGCGGCGGCGGCGGCCGCTCCGGCGCCTCGCGCTCCGCGCCCCAGCGCCCTCCGCCGTCTTGAGCCGAGTACACGTTACTTATGGATTCCACTTAGCCAACTTACACTCATAAAATTGTAAGGGGCCTACTGCCGAGCCCTGTGCCACTCCCTACGTTTTTATCTACTTAGAAATCTTTTTCTAGATAAATGATAAGAAATAGCGAAATTATTTTATAGTAGTATAGTACTCAGAAACTTAATTCGAATGAATCAGTTCTGTTCCGTGAAAGTTGTAACTAAAAAAACTTGAAAACGATAACTAAACATTGTCAGAAGTCTTTTAAATATCAAAAAATAAAAAAAAATGTTACTCACTAGTTTGAGACTCGTGGTAAAGTCCGTTATGCATCTTGGCCGGCGAGTCTGTAGCGAGCTGTGACGCCGTGACCGACCTGGTCTGGAGAGTGCCAGTACGAGCCGGAGGGGATCCTTGAACAGGCTGTAGAAAAATAAGTAAAAAATAATGTAAAATATTTTAATTTGTAACTGTAAATTGTTAGTTTGACAATGAAATTTACAGTAAGTTATAGAGAAACTATAATCAGTTACCTCATCGAGCAGTCTCCTAAGTCGCTGCAGCTGTGCCTCGAGCTGTCGATTGTGCTCCTCGAGGATCTGCATGCGTGCCTCAAGCCGACCCTTGTGTTGGCGAAGTAGACGAGCCTCGGCCATCATGTCCTGAAATATATTAAAATTATGAGCTTAAATCACCTTTTTTAAAATTAAGAAATATGTATCCAAGATCTTCTTTAGCTTAAAATCTCTCGGGCTTACAAATACAGTGGCAGTATTTGTTTTTCGAATTAATTAAATCATCAAAACTCGTACCTGATCAACAGGAGCGTTTCTATTTTCATTAACACCATGTTGCTCCTCTGGCGTGGATCCCGGAGTCTGCTTTGCCTTCAGGCGTTCATATTCAGCTTGGAGACTAGCATTCTCTTCTTCTAATTCTCTGTAATGGTGATATTCGTCTTTAAATTACGAAATTTTCGTATAAATTACGAATAATATTTTATTTAGGTGGCAGTATGATCTACGAAAGGAAAAGTAGTTATCAGGCTTAGATCAAGTAGTTAAATACCTAATCATAGCTTCAAGCTCATGACGCTGCTCTCTATGTATAATAGACACGACTTGAACAGGCGAGCGCGGTGCGTCATCAGTTTCTCCGCCACCATTCAGTGATGCGCAATATTGAGCAATTAGTTGATGTTCTTCGTCACTGAAAAGTAAGATAATAAACATTTTATATTGAATTCTATTTACAAAATTGACATAAATTTTATAAGGAGATTATTTATTTAATTTACCTGTCCGGAGTATCGCCTGGCTTAGCGCCTAGCTCGACCTGGGCAAGTCTAGTAGCGTACAGCTCCAGTCGCGAGTGCATATCGTCTCCACCGAGAGCGGCTCCTGACCCGCCTACGTGTTGTGGAGATGGTGCTGGAGATTCCAAAGCATCTCCTGGAAAATTAATGACAATGTTTGTACTTCGTGAACTATATGTATACGATTAAATTAAAATGTTTGTTTAGTGGTAATTGAACAACAACCTTCTAGGACTGTCTGTACAGGCAAATATCCAACTCTAGGATGTTTCTTGAAGTATCTTGCCGACTTGAATTTGTTACGCAATGCGCGAGTGAAGTCTCGTACATCTTCACCAGATGTCGTCTGTAACAGATAATTTTTAAATTGCATATTTAGCTATCAAGTCACTATATCTACTGTTTCGTTTCCATCGATTGTTTCTATACACGACAATACTTACAGCAGTACAATATTCTTGCATAGGATGGGTTAACTTGTGGTTCTTAGCTTTGCGTCCATTGAAGAAGCACTTCTGACACATGTCAAAATTGAAGCATTTTAGGCAGCGGTATCTGCAATCATTATAAAAACACAATGCGTTAGAATTATTATTTCTATTTTATTCAAATTATATAGGATCTAAGGACCTGTGTTACACCTAATAAGCATAAAGTAATAAATTTAAAATTATTACCTGAATCCTATAATTGGATACTCCTTGCAGATATTGCACTTGGCTTGATGTTTAGCAGTTTCAGCAGCAGCTAAACGATGTAGTACTGGTAGCCACACCATCGATTGTGGCTCCTTTTGAAGCCATTGTAAGAAGTGGAATGCTTCAATGAATTGCAACTGGCCATCCGCGTCACGTTCCAGTGTTTTCTCTTTTGCCGAATCTTCTTTTTCCTTTTCTTTATCTGTAAAGGTTTACTTGATTAAAGGGTTCTAACAAAAAAGATTCTCTGTAAAAGCGTGTTCGTTACTTGGGTTATATCTATACTCACCGGCTTTCCTATCCAGAGTACCACCCTTATTTCCATCTTTAGTAGCAGCAGACGCTTGTTCGAAACAGCTCCTAACTGATGGTTCGATATTGGATCCACCAAACGCAGCCACTTCACCTAGTTGTCGAGGTACCTGGGAATAAATTTGTTCAGTGTTATTTATCGTATATCTACAAATTAAAGACATGATAATTGAGCTAGTGTAAAACTTACTTGAATGCAATCGTGCAGTAGCAACCCAAGTTTTCTTTGGTCAGCCCTACAAGATGGATCAGCGATCAGTCGGAACAAATATCTGAAAGTAAATTTTACAGTGAAATTTATTAACACACTATTTCTTCAGATACATTTTGCACCCTGTAAATCATAAACTTGACGGCGGTCTTGTCTTACCTGTACTTCTCTTCAAGGTGTCCTTTACATAGTAATACTAAGCCAACTTTGAAGCTTAGAACTCTGATTTGTCCCGTCCTTTGACTATCGTACACGTTAAGAAGCCAGTTTATGGACAAGTCTAGACAGAGAGGTACGTTGACTAGGCTTGGATTTTCGGCTGCTATAACCTGAAGAACGTTATGTTATAATGTTACATGTAATATTGGTCATATTTTTATTTAACACATTGCAAAAAAAATTATCACGTCATTACCACACAACTGTGTAAAAGACGTACACTTGCCTCGTAAAGAGATGTAAGCACATTGATCATTTCAGGTATGTCGATAAGACGGTCGTTCTGCGCACGCAGGCCATGGCAGTCGAATGCTTCTAATGCAGCTGGCAGCTGTAGCATATGCACTGAAAAATTAAGAGAGAGATTTTGCATTACTGCAATACTGAAAAAATCTAAACTGACTACTAAACTTGAATCAGACTCAAATCAAAATGAAAGATAAGGAATGTTTTAGAATTTACTTACTGCATAGCGCCTTCTGCACAGTTCTCAATTTCAATGCTGTCCTATACGCCGAAAACCGCACTTCATTTAGATCAGCCAAGGAGTTCATCAGGTCGATCATCTTCGGATGGTCCCAATGTGTTGTCTCTAGTTCATGACTGGAGATATAGAAAGAAAAATATTGTATTACCCATTTAAAAAAATCCAGCATGCATAGTTTAAAAATAATTATCAGAATGAATAGTTTTCGATCAATGAAGTAAAATTTAATTTTACTCTAAAATTAATAAGTAATTCATAAGCATTTCAGCAATTTCTTAAGCCGAATTATGATATAAAGTTTAGTTAAGCAAAATGATGGGACATAGAAGAAGAAATGAGAAAATAAGTGTATTTTTAAGATGATACTGGCATCTTTGTAAAATATTTAGTAAAACCAGACAATTTTCAGTTTGTATTAATACATTTTTAAGAAATAAGTGATTTTACTGACTTGATGTAGTAAGGTACATTGGCAGGAGTGACGGCTCTTTCCCAGGGTGTTTCCACAGAGCCTGCAAGGAAACCTTGAGCTGCTCCGGCACCACCGTCCCTAGCTACACCAGCTAACTGTCGCACTCGTTCCTCTCCACCGGACACGAGGCCAGAAACCCTGGAAAAATTAATAATTGAATGATTTCTTGCCATCGAAACATTCGTTCCATTTCTAAGTAGTAAAATGTCATCAGATAGCGTATGTAACTTATGGGTCTCAGATTCAAAACACCATGGAAACATTTTTGTAAAATGGCTTACAATCTTATAATATAATACTTGTAGATCATTAGTTAGTGATTGTGACCGATAGATGGCGTTGGATTAAATGGCTCTATCGAATTATGGTTTGGTAACTGCGTATGAGAATTGAACAAAAGGCATTTTACAAACATAAATGAGTATTACCTGGTATTCAAATCATCAAGCCTGGCCAACATATGATCAGGCAATTGAATCTTATCTCTTGCTAGCTGTTGAGCTTGAGCGTGCAGTTCATCAGCTAGTCTCCTGAGAGGTGGGAGCTGCGCGCGCGCACGAGTAACCGCGTCGAGTTGGGCACGTGCATCGCGTGCGTCTCCCGGTCCTCGCCAAGAGGAGCGTGCTGCTTCTGCGGCCTGCACGCGCCCAGCGAGCTCGTCTAAGGAAGTAGTGAAGGTGCGGACACGCTGTGGAAGAAAACGGTAAAATGAAATTAGTGCCTGATTCATTTTAACAGATTTAAATACAAGTGCGAGTCGAACAGGCGTTTAGATTGTTCCACAGACAAAATGTATACATATGCATTCATTTAGTTTTATTTTTTATATTTCAATTTCTAGCTTATTTCTTTATGACAGCATAAATAGTTGATTTTGCACGTTAAGAATAGATTTGTATAATTTATTATGCTTTAAAGATACTACGTTCCCTTATTTAGAATGAAATGTCGACTTATTGTTTTGGAGAGTTGAGTTCATTTAACGATCAATCTTTTTCCTAATGTATATAAAAATAGAGTTTAAAGCTGGTTAGCTTTGATTTTTATTTTATGAGTTCTGAAGTATCATTAATTTTAAATTTAATAAGGTCAGCTAAGATCCTCTAGGATGAGTAAGGTTTATTTAACGCTCAGACCGGTTGCTGGCAGTGACCTTCCAAGGGCGGCCAACCTTGCCGTCGGTATTAGGTTACTCGTACAACCACAGAACCACAACCTCGGCGGTTGTCTGTGCATCGCAACTGGAATGCTGGTTTAACTACGAGTATTATATCGCTATCGCAATACAAGGATTCCTCAAACAAAGTTTTGGAAGAACATTAATTGTGAAGCGAAGAAGACAGATTTTAAACCAAGTGTTCAATCTTCTTCAATTAATATATTGATGTTGGTATTAAAATTTATGAAAGTATATCTTAGTAGGTTTTAGGAGTTTTGTGTCAAGCTAGGTTTAAGTTTTTAGCGAGAAAATAAGCTTAATTTCTTCCCTTATACTATAAAATACAAATATTTTAATATGTAATTTCTAATATTGAAATACGAGTATATGAAGTTCATAAAAATAAAGTATGTTATCGTAAGTTGAGATCATTGTTTTTTTTTCAGTTGTTTTTAGCACGTCCGTAGCATGTAATAAAACTGTTTCTTTATTTACTTATCTCACAAAATATATAAAAAGGTTCTGCGTCTCCTCGAATATCTCTTCAAAAACCTATTTTCAACAAGCAATTTTGAGAATGAAATAAAAACGTTAAAACCTTTTTATGCATTACATCAGCATATTTACGAGTCCTTAGCTTTAGACCCGTGTCGATAATAGCAGGATATCTGTTCCGACGTGTGTCAAATACGTGTGCTCTGACACTCAGGGGTGCGTAACGATAGGGGAGGTTTTGCCTACGCAATCAAACTAGTTTCGCTATCGCGGTAGATGCGAATTGAGAGAATATTTACGTGGTATTTTTTATGTAGATTTAAGAGGTTGACATGACAACTGAGTATATAGATCAAGTGTTTACATGACGAGAAGGAACGTGGCTGTAAATCTGTATTCAGACGGAGACTGATTCGAAAATACTTGCAAAACACGGTAGATCTTTCAAGTGCTTTATTTATTTATTTATTTTAAGGAAACTCTACAGCTATTTATAAGTAACAGTGATATATAATCTGTTATGCAAACAGCCTAAGCTGGCTGCGTTTACAATAAACTTAAGTCAATTACAGACTTCCACGTCAAGTTGTGGCAGGATGTTACAATAATTAAGTATATTAAATAATACAAAACGAAAAAGGTAAAAATTATAAAAGAAACAAGATTGAGAAAACAAGCATATTAATGGCTAGAGGCAGAAATTAATTTATATCGTTTAAAGAATTTATATGTATAAAATAAATCAGCTGTACAGACAAACCCTTTAAATCACATCAGACTCCTAATAAACATACTTTCTTTATCATTAATAGCTTTTAATAGTCTTCTGCTGGAAACAAAACCCTCATTAGAACAGAGGTTTTTGGTCTGCTATAGAACGCTGGCCAGACGATTGGTATAGAGGTTTTCAAGTTTTCCTCCTCGAGGTAGTGATGTCTTGCACATTTTGCTCCCTAAATCGCCTCTCACGACGGTAATGAGACGCCATGGGATGAATAGGGTGGTGACACTAAGGATAGTTAATCCTTCACCAAACGTATACATTTTACTTTCATATTAACAAACACATTCAAATTGTTAATAAATTACACATATACAGAACGTGCTCATGAGATATTTCTCGAATGGGAAATTAAACCCATAGATGACTCAGCACTTATAATTATTATATTATTACGCATACGGACCATCTTTCGATCTCTTATTTTCATAAAATATAAATATATGAATATTGGTTTCCGTGTCTTAAAAATACTTTACCTAAATTAGAAAGACTGCTATACTACTGCGCAATATCCATCCTATTATTACAAATAGTAATTCTGTCTTTTTGTTTATTACGCTTTCACAGCTACATCGATTGCCAGGCCATTTGGGTGGGAGATACTTTAATTCTTGAAGAAGGACAAAGGCGAAGCCCCGGGTAAAAGTTAGTTTATAGTTATAGACCCTACTGTTATCTCATTGTATGTTACTCAATTGCGTTTAAAGACTAAACAAATCTATATGAAATTTGATCTAGATATAGTTCAGAGTTTGGGATAGTAATAAAATTATTTTTAAATCGAAAAAATAATGTACGAAATCGAACACGAGGAAAGCAGCAGGCAAAACTCTAAATTTTCTATACTGCTAGGTGGATGACGAGGGCGTCAAAAACCCATTCACAGAAATACATTAAACACAGAAGTAACCGAGTAATTTACTAATAAAAGTTACAAATTACTTAATACCAACAAAATTGTTAAGGAATGGGAGACAATTGAGTTGATTAAATAATTGTACGCAAGTTGTTCGAGCTATTAACTTAACGATGTGATTAATAGCAGTTTTACTTTATTCTAACTTAAAAATTATTCAAGTTGTCTACACTTATATTTTTAATCGACTTCAAAAAAGAAGAGGTTATCAATTTGACAGCATTTTTTCCCTTTCGATTGGGTAAACCAATTTTGATGATTCTTTTTTTATTTGAAAGCTGGTGCTTCTCGTGTCTTCAATTAGGTCCAGTTCTTGAAATCGCTTTTTTGGCTTAAATTTGTGATTATGTCCATTATCGAATCAATTGCTATCATTATTTTATTAATTGTACTGGTTGTAGTCGGTTGGTGTCATTTAATTCTAAAGATAAACTTACAGACACGTAAATTTGGATGAATAATGCAATTTGCTTATTAATATAATGCAGTAATCTCCGATCACGTTTGTTTATGTTTCATATCATCAGCAGCCTGTAACAGTCCTCTACTCAGGACCTACCTAACTACTCCTTGAATCTTGTACTGAATAGCTGCGGCAGTGTGTTCTTCCGTTGCTTTTCCTTATTAATTATAAATATACGAGACAGAAAATGCTATCACGCGCAGTGTTGCAAGTCAGTGTCGCAGATATTATCTCACCGTATTCCATATATGATGTTTCATGTGATGTTGCCATACAAAATAAAACTTATAAACAAATTTGACTTCAATTCAGTTGCGAAATATGAGTAGTTTTTACGTATGTTACTGGTTATGCCTGTCAGCAGAATGCATTTGCATTAAAAGGTACGATGATATACACACTGATAGATGTTGAGCGACGGAGAGTGTAATAATAACTTAGAACATCTCACACACGGCACTCTACTCCTAAATTAGGTATTGCCTACGCTGTGATAACCAGTCTGCTGAATTTTAAATGAATTCACCCATAATGCCTAATGAATACTTATTAGACATGTTTTTTTTAGTATTAGCTGCCGAAATAACTCTTTGCTACTGGTGCAAATCCAAAGGTGCTCAATGCGAACGTTTAAAATGCAGTGTGGTGACCCCATGGTGACACCATGGGGGCCTAGTGAGACGCTTTTTCAAACACTTAAAGGACCTGGCGTCATAGTGAGAATGAAACACGCGTGCTAGTAGTAAGTTCCAGAGTCTCGGTTCAGCAGAGGAAGGAAGGACCGAAGCGATGAGTTCAGGAAGAAAGTTTGACATTCTAAAGCGATGGCTTCCATTAGGCAGGCACGCATTATCTCTTTTTTTTCACAGATAGAGCAATAATCAGGCATCACATATTTATTCACAGAATAGAATAGCTAAGTAGTCAGGCCCTCAGGCACACAAAAATAGTTAGCTAATAGAATGATACGGTCTTATAATATATTATTTACAAATAAAACGATCGTTAAACTTTAGCTGCCTTTCACTAATTACTGAAAAAAACCTTCACAAAACCTGTTTTCCTGAATTTTGATTTGTCCTTTAATATAATGTGTATATTAATTTGACTGCACGGTTGGCCTAGTGGTTTAAGTGGTCGCCACACCGCTTCTTACTATGCTAAGTATTGTGGGTTCAAATCCTACATGGGACAACACTTTGTGTGATCCATAAATAGTTGTTCTAAGTCTGGGTGTACTTTGTGTCCGTTTCATGTATTTTTGTAAGGTCCCCAATGACATGTTTATTATAAAAGCAAGAGTTGTCTTTTAAAAAAAATATAAAAAGAGAATATTACGAAATGTGTATAATAACAACCATTTTTAAAATAAATTCACAAAAGATAACGAATATTCCGTTAAAATTTAGAACAGATTCGGGGTACGTCACTCAAATTTATAACTGAAATGGGATTTTGTAATCAAATTTAGGGCAGACACGAAATCCACATTGAATAATTGAAATCAGTAAGAATTCTCTTAACGGAATTTAGAAAAGACACGGAAATTTCTTACATATAGTTTATTAAGACGTAACGATTATATTGTCCTTTAAATGTAATATATACTTAATTAGGGTATTTAAGGGATTCGGCGGAGGATAATGTCGGCGATTATGTAGGTATTTAGAATAATTCACAGATTCTGTATATCTTTTCTACACACAATGTTTAGTAGTCGAGGGCTTTTCTTTTTAAATTTGTTAAAAGGTTTTAAACAAATCTTAAAATTAATCAACATGTTTGATATTTTCCCTGCCTACCGTTTTTTCTTTTTTTTTACTTCGTACAAGACCATAAAAATATTTTCTAATGTTAATTCTGAGCTGAGAGTTTTTTTATGTATTCTAAAAAGCTGAGCTCAAAAATATTTGAGATAAGACAATAAAACAAGAAAAAGAATAAACCGCTGTACCCGGTTAAACGCGGGCTCTATCTAGCTGATCTTACCCGGGTATGATGTCCGATATGACTGGGTGGACTCGGTTATCCGGCGGAGATCTCACAAGTACTATGAACAAGTGAACGATTTACTTGTAAATTTTGACCGTCTCTATTTTTTTTAGATGTTGACTTTAGTGTCAATAAAACATTTGTTTATACATCCTTCAGTGGCAGTTGTTTAATGATTAGAAGACCAATAAAGGGATTAGGTAACCAAAAGGGATTTATATTTCATTTTATTTCCAAGCGTAAATAATTGTACGATGCGAACAATCGTTTATTCTGTTATCAACATCAATCATCAACAATCCATAATGTCTTACTGCTGGACTCGTTTCTCCTCTCAGAAGAGGGTTAAGGCCATACGTCCCCACGGTGGCCGAGTGCGGGTTGGAGACTGAGTGGAGTTTGTTCTGTATTTGGATAGAATTTATCTACAACTAGCGACTTTCGACCTCTATTATACTATGTATGAATCATAAAATCCTATTCAAGAATTTTATCTATTACAGAAAACTGAATTTAAACCCATTGAGTAGTTGAAAAGATTTAAGTGAACAGACACCGGAAGGGACTTCGTTTTATGCTATATGATAATCTGAGATCTGCGGAGAGTTGTAAATGGCTTTTTGTTGCTTTTTTATAACCTCTGTTGAGCGTATTGCTGTTAGTTCCCCTAAGATTAATAAATAAAAATTCATATTAGTATTACCGCCGCCCATGGACCCCCGCAACACCAAAGGGGTCACAAGTGCTTTGCCGGCCTTTTAAGAATGAATACGCTTTTTTCTTGAAGGTTTGAAGGTCGTATTGGTCCGGGAATACCGCAGGCGACAGTTCTTTCTACAGTTTTGCTGTGCGCGGCAAAAAGTTTCTGGAAACAGCACAGTTGTGGGCTGTCAAACATCTAAGTTTTAGTTGTGCCCACTACCTAGTTTAGGCTACTGGTTAGCCTAGTTTTGCCTATTTTGGAATCAGATGGGCGTGTGTAAAGTCTTAAGCCATTATAGTGTTACTCATTATCAATAGTCTTCAATAGTCCACTACTGGACATAAGCTTCCTTTTAGAAAACAGTTTATATCCTTTTTTCCGCGGGGAATAATTTTCACACTACTCACCCTCCGTGGGGGGAGAAAAAGTATGTGTGACTCCCGGAGGATCGGTCTACTCATTAAACAACCAGACCAGACCAGAGTCATCCCCTGGGCAGGATGCTGTCACGCCTCACACCGTTCTACACAGTATAAGGCGGAACACCGACCCGCCTTAGACGAGACCCTCCGGCGTTAAAACACGCTGGCTTCACTTCTATTAGCAGCGATGTCTTGCCTAGTAACATTTTCAAAAGAAATATAGCCTAAATAATAATCCTATAATCAGTAGTTTTCTTTTAACACAATCAAATAATTCTTAAAAGCACAAAAGATTCATAACAAGTAAGCTTAAACAAAATATCCTGACCGCTCCACAGGGGGTTGGTTGACCGACACGTCTTAAGATAACGAGCCAACGGTTATTTTTACGTCAGCCTTATCTCGGGAACTAGATAAAAACAGTGGAATGGAGTTTTTTTTATGTTTTACGACTACTTCTTTTAGTTGGAAGCGTTTGCGGTTTTTTGGTCACAGTGGTTTTATTTTAGGGGTAATCAAATGATTGTATTTATTTAAATAAATAAATATTTTTTTAATATATTTATAATCTTTTAGAAATAGAAGGCTTTATACAAAACATACGATAAACTAAAAGGTTCCTTCTTGGATGTTTAACATTTGTGCAGAAATCTTCTTCTGCTTCCCTTTTTAAAATAACTCTCTCTAAATATCAGTAACTAGTTCTTATATATTTAAGGAATACATCGATAATTTAAATTCCGAAGCACACAAAGACACTTTTTATATTTTCCCCTAAAAAGCGAACAAAAACACTAAAACTGTTTTTTACGACCGGAAATACTCGAGTTGTAAACAAACAAACTTACAAACGTTATATAGATTACAAGGTCACCACACACGGAGCGACCGACTGACTGAACCCATGAGTGATTCATGGCTTAGTGTGTGCTGTTTATTATCAGATCTTAGGGTCATTGAACTTAGGGAGTAATAATGGTTTATGTTCAAGATTGATTTATTATTTCATTACTTATAGGTTTTTTCACCGAACCTTTTTTCTAGGGGTTGGTTTGGCTGATTTATGATTTTTTAAACGGAGCGACTGCTATTCGATTATTTTGAAATTCTGTAGAAATATTAATAATAATAACTGTTTTTATTCAAGATAATTGTGTACAACAATTTGAGGTCAAATTTCTCGAACTGACAGTGACGTAGAAACACTATTGTGGACACATGGACTTTGTAGGAGTCCACTACTCGACATAGGCTGTTCCTAAGGCACACCACAGAGCCTGTCCTGTTGTATTTTGCAGCCAGTAGCTTTCAGCCCATTTTGCATTTGCATTTCCATCCATCTGGCTAGAGGGCGGCCCAAACTTCTTGTCCCAAGACTCGGTTTCCACTCCAGAGCATGTCAATATAACATTACTCAATATTATAGTGATCAGTAGTTTGGCAGTAGTTTCAGTATTGATAGCAATATGTAATATATCCCAGATAATTGTTATTATAACACTAAGAGAGCCATTGCGGTGTAATTAATTGGAATCTATAAATAGGTATCTCTATCTCCTCATAATACAAGTCAAACTGTTTGTATTATGTACATCCTAGCTACGGAACGCTTCGGTAACGTGGAAGTTACTGATAAACATTATCGTAACTCAATAAAACCAATCAGTGTTCATTTTGTGTACAATAATGCACAATAATTGGTCGGATATTGATGATACAGTGTGAAGTGTTTGTTTGTAATTTCAAATTAACAGCTTTCACTAAATTCGTATGAAAGGTATGTACGGGAGTAACATTAAAAATATATTTTTGTCTGTTCCTTTGTTCTGGACAATCTCTGGAACGGGTGGGCCGATCTTGACGGGACTTTCACTGACAGATAGTTGATGACATAAGGTGTAAATTAAACTACTTATATTTTAGACTAACTTCGCCCCACGGTTGTTGTAACAAAGATACAACAACCACATATATATAAAATGATTTGTCCTGTCTGACTGATACTCAACGCAGAGACACACAGTTGGTCTAGTTGTTTAAGCGGTCTCCACGCTGCTTCCTACTACATCCTAATGCCTAAAGTGTTATGGGTCCAAATCCCACAATACAACCCGTCCCACGGACAACACGTTATGTGCTCCACAAATTGTTGTATAGAGTCTGGGAGTTCTTTGTGCCCGTTTCATGTGTTTGTAAAGCCCCCCTGCGCCACAGGATGTACACTAACTAATTGAGGAAGTTGTATTTAAAAAAAAAGTCACACCCGTGTCCTTCATTTTTTGTGGAAACCGAACCCATGATGTCTTAGCTTAGTACTCAAGACCACATTTCTAGTTCGTAGCTTAGCGTGGATATTAGTAGCTATTTAATCGGGTAAGTTACAAATCCATCAGCCAATCAGGTTGATCCGTTAATTTCCATACAACTTTAGACGAGTCTAGTTTTCTATATACGGTGTGCATAACGGACTGACACGTTTAACAGTAAGGTGTTCCTTGCATCTTGTCAGCTGTGTCATGTGCCTATGCAGTATGGTTTAATGAGGAGGATGGATGACAATTGTAATTAAATGTGATAGGTTCAAACCTTTTATCTTTTCAAAATTGTGAGAGACAATTCGAAGTTAGATGATTTTAATAATAATACAATAATAATATTTTGGACATCTAAGACACAACGCCATCTAGTTCCAAAATAAGCAGAGCTTGTATTATGGATACTAGACGACTTTTTGTAAACACTTACATGATATACATAGAAAACACCTTAACTCCGACCGTTTGGTTATTTGCAGATCACACAAACAATGGAAACCCGGGTATTGAACCCGAAATCTCAAGCACAATACCATCGCGTACCCTACCACTGCACTATCAAGTTTGCCTTCATTAGTGACCAGAAATTAATTAAACTATTTTAATGTAAAAAAACCGATTGTCGTGTGCTTTAAAATGTGTGTTTTGCTTGCATGCTAAAATATAATAGTTAACATCACGCTTAGATCAATAGGAGCGGAACATGATCAAAAAGCAAACGAAGCACACGAAGTTTAGGGCTCAGCTAGTATTTATAAAGTTCTAAAGACAATTTGAGTTGATGATTAATGTTGATTTGAGTGAGAGACAACCATACACAGAAGAAGTTATACAATTATTTGTCCCGCATGGGAATTGACTCTCTAACTTTAGGAGGCCATATCATTAACTATTAAACCCAAAAAGGCTATAAGATCAGCTCAGGTATTTATCTTATTAACATATATTTTATATATATAATAAATTAATATACATATAATATAAAGAATAACGCATTAATTCCACAAGATAATATATTTACAAAGTTAAGTACACTATACTAGATAGTATACAGGTTCAGCTAATAAGAGAAACATATCACAGCCAGGAATCGAAGCCGCGCCAACTGGTTGACTCACTAATTGGCATACGTCCAGTTTTCACTATCTCTAGTGTTGGGACACATATTGATTACATTTTCAATGTTTATTTAATATACTTTAGTAGACGAAATTATAATTGGTCACTCACCATTTTGTTTTGCTACTTAACCAACTTTTAAAATAGAGGAGATCTTCATCACTTTTATATAAGCTACTGTCCGTGGCTATGTTCGCGTGAATATGTATAAATTTGCTAATTACAAAGTTTAAGCTAGTTAAAAATTCCTTATTTTACCCCATTAAGGGTGATTGAGAAAAATGTTAGATGTTTACAGCAATAACCATCTGCGACAAAATTTCATTCTAATTTTATTCCTAGAAAAGTATATTTGAGATTTTACCTGCAGCTCCACCCGCCTATAAGTCGGTTATCTAGCTGATTCTTTAAACTGATTTAACTTTTATGTCTATGAACCGAATGAAATGCAACAAACACTAACAGTGAAGTGGGGAAAACCGTACTAAAAGGGTTAAGCCGGTTGAGACATACAGAAGCATTTTCATAGCCTCCCTATAATATTTTTTTATGTATCTGCTATGTACAGACAGCGACCAGTTACGATCTTATTGTGTTTAATTATATGTTATAAAAAATATAATAAAAGTAAATTAAATATTTGTATTTTTAGCTGACCTCTATCACTTACAAATTTGTGAAAAAAAAAGATAATATTGTATCCTGTCTGAACCTGCTATCAGTAACTACTAAACACCTATCTCGTGTTCTTAATAACTTTTTCGATACATGAGTACGATAAATATAAGTAATAATTACCGATTTTAATACGGTTGTAATAAAATCGGTTATTATTACGGTTTTTTTCAAGTTATTAAGAGCATCATGTATATTCCTTTCTAAAGCTTTCATTCTGTTGAAACTCTGATCTATTTAAAACAAGTCTCTCTATACTCCCCTTGCGAAGAGTTGTAACGTGATATTTATATCAATAAACTCTCTCGTGATTAGGACTATCAATCGCAAAAAGGGGTTCTCTAATCGATCTAATAATTCCAGAGGTACGAGCTTAGTTTTCAGAACTCAAACATACAAAACTATGGCGAGGTTTTCTGTTAAAGTATGTCCCATCACTAAGTACCAGTGGGTGTACCACGAGAGCCGAGTGGTAGTTACGTGGGTCGGAAACACGTTGGTCCCATACCAGTTATGCATCATTGTGAGGGTAAGCAGTAAGCAATGTAATGCTAACTGGTTTGGGTAGAGTATTAGCGACGTAAAGAGAGAAATTGTAATATATGCTTATGTTTATTAAATAATGAAAGTTCTGTGATAGAGCTGCTAAATATGTATATTTTTGAGTTTATATTTTACAGTTAAGGGCAAGCCTCGTTAGGCCAGCGTAAATGATTGCCGAGCAACAGGTCTAGGGTTCAATTCCCGGGTCGGACTTTTATTGGATTTTTCTTACAAGAAATTCTTAACAGTAGCCCGAAGTATGGAATATGGCAGTGTTTTTCGTCGGTGCCTCTGAAAGTACGTTAAGCCGTCGGTCCCGATTGTCATGAGAACCTATGGCAATTGTTATCGGGAAGTCAGTGCCCACAAATATACTGTCAACTAGTTCAACCTTCGAATTCCATTCACCCTCAGGGTTGCATAGATCCGATGCCAGTCGCTCTATGAAAAACTGGTATTCAGGTAAAACCGGTTGAACTAGTAGCCGACTCCAATTAATCTTGGGAATAATAAAGGCTAGGAAGATGATGATGATTTTACAGGTAAGGTTTGGTATTGCCATAGTCGTGGATCTTATACCTAATTCCAATTTGTGCTCACTACCGACACCAAGATTTTAGTAAAAGTAATTTTTATTCATGCCAGTTCCGTAAAGGGTCTGCATTATCTAAAAAATACAGTATTCCGACTATAAAATAATATATTTTAGATGTTTTACATACAATTTCAAATAGAGAAGGCTTCTATTTGAAAATGTCCTCCATGTAACGAAACATAATTCGATATACATATCGGAAAACAAAAAAAAACTATCTAATTTATCTAGGCAGTTTACCCCATATTTTGATGCCTTAAACATATACACGGGAAATCATAACACTTCTATTTTCATTTCAAATAAACGTTATATCCTACTCATTTTTCCCAATTAACCAGACATATTTTCTTTCCGCAATATTTTGGCTGGCAACACAACATTTTTCTAATACACAAGTATTTACCAATACTTTGGTAAATCCCCTGGGTGGGCGTATGCGGATGTCGGGTTAAAGAAATACAACCGGGCATAACGGACTTCGAAGGGAATAACCGGATTTCTGCAGGTCATGAAAAAAGTTTTGTGTTTGGAAGAATAAAAATGATAAATAAATTCAGGCTTTTGTGGAAGTAGGTATATTGGTTTTGTGTGCTTTACATAAAAATAAAATTGATTTAGCGTACTAGCTTCACTGACAGCGGGCTCTAAATATGCTCAACACAATGTCGGACTATACTGTTCTGTTTACATGTTCAGTGAGCGAATTCACAGCAGTTTCAGATTGATCTACCTTCATAAATATAAGATTATTTTTTATTTGTTAGTATTTTAGTGGTGTGTTTGTTTCTAATTGATTGTATAAATAATTATTCATTAAACTATCGTATTGGGCTGAAAGCCACACTATACTGTGAGGATAGCGCCGCATGTTTGTAAATAAATATCTATCACTACATTCTTCTCTACTACCCTCTCAGAGAAGACAAAACAAAAATAACAGTCGCTGTCGTGTATTATTAGTGAGTGCGAGTCCGAAGGCACAAGTTCTTTCAATTCTGCCTGCCTCGGGGGCGCTGTGGTGGCGTACGCGACTGCAGTCCATGTGGTCTCGGGTTCGAATCCTGGGTCGAACCAAATGTTTGTATGATCTGCAAATATTTGTTTCTTCTATCTCACCCTGCTGCATTGTCTACATTCGCAATGAGTATGGTATAATAAAGGATAAAATGAAGGGTTTATTCGTGTTTACTTTGTGATTCTTATACACGGTTATCTGATCCCAAATAGTACAAAACCCGTACTCTAGTAACCAGACTACTGTTTAACACACATACATTTATATAATACATTCATATTAGAGGTAAATTAGACCCAGATATAGAACAAAAGATAGTGCTCATCAAATCATTATTTATTTTGCGTGGGATTCGAATGGACGACCTTCCAGCTTAGCAGTGAAGGTTACTAATTACTAAACTGATTAGACTAACAATCCAGTCTGAATTTGAAACATTAGCTACTTTATAATATACCATCTACTTATGTTCCGTTCAATAATTTCATGTAACATTCAGAGTGATCGTGTTTTATGTCTGATGAAGTTCTAAACACAGGTTTTTGAGGTCAAAGCATCATAAAACACCACAAACAACCATCGGAACAAAGGTGACTCAGTTCTACCATATGGCGCCCATTATATTCAATAGAAAACAAACCTAAGGCCCAACAAATAAAGTGTAGATTGTCTTAACTCAATGATAATGGGATTCCATATAGGGAATAATTTTCTAAGAAATTTCTTGCTATAAATAGACTTTGTTGGTGTTCTTCGAATGAATTTAAAGCTTGAGTGACACATTTAAAGTATATTTTTAAATGCAGTTTATGTTATTCCATACTACTTTATTTAAGAATATGAATGACAGAGGGTTTTTTTTTAAATAAGTGTTTTATGAGTATTACGTTAAAGTTCAAAATGATGTTTGGTATTTTTCATGGCAAATAATGAAGTGATTCCTTTAATGGTAAGCCATTACCGGTAGCTGCTAACAGCTGTTGGTAAACCGGTATATCTATACCCGACTATACCTCAAAAGGGAGGGTTATAATTTTGGCAGTCTATATTGCACCATAGATGCATAGATCATGCTATATATGGAGGCTTGTTGTTAGCAATTTGATCACCTATTTGAATTAACCACAATTATGTTTATTAGTCTGTAAGCCTTCTTCAAAAATAAATAAATAAATAAATAAATAGCGCCTAAACTACTGAACCGATTTGAATGAATGAGGTGTCAATATTTTCGTAATAAACATATGCTATATACATTTTATCAAAATATTTTAACGTTGTCGTGTTATAGTTAAAAAAAATAATTCTTGTTTTATTGCTTTAAAAGGACAAAAATAAGTCCAGTGCATGGAAGTATAGCTTCAGTGGAGATCTTACTTCCCTTTCCTTTTTTTATATTTCTTAGAGAAAAAAATCAGACAAATATGAGTCGAACTCACGCACGAGGGGTTCCGTATCATGACCGATTATAAGCGTCTACCTATTGCCCTTACAAATATAAAAAAGGGTAAAAAAATCTAGTTTATTTTATGAAAGCCCCCTTAAATATTTATTTTATTGTTTTTATTTCTATTATAGTGGCAGCAGAAATACATTATTTCTGAAAATTTCAACTGTCTAACTATCACGGTTCACGAGATACAGCCTGATTACAGACGGACAGACAGCGGAGTTTTAGTAATAATGACGGGTCCCGTTTTTACAATTAGGATACGGAACCCTACAAAAGATATTGTTCGTTTGTCAGTCTATATTTTTAAGATATTCATATTACAGACTCCTAAAAAGCTTGATATCATTCACATCTATTATGCAAATTTTATCATTTGAAAGTCAATTACTGTACAATTTCATGGATCAGAACACACAGACATGCGAACATGTCGTGAATTTAAATTGGCCTTTAAACTGTTGCCTTTAAAAATACCTTTTTGGGAACACTGAAGCTTTAATGTTGTTGCTTATTTGACTTTTAAAACTGTTTTTTAAGTAATATTTTTTTTGTTTTTTTACCAGAATAGCGCCAAGCCAAAAGGAAGGGTAATGTTTATATAGGTAGGGTAATAGTTAGATAGGGTTCTTAATATGTTCAGACGGGTCACCCATCCAAAGACTGACCTAGTTGCGATTGCCTAACTTTGCACTAACTAACACTAAGTCACAAGCTTTTAAAACTCTTATAAAAATAATTCAGCTTTAATGAAATCAAGAGTCCGTGGGTGAGAAATAATACTGATCAAATAATAATGAAACGTGTGCATTCTCAATTTACAGTTCTTATACAAAAAGTAAAAAATATGATCGAGACATTTACAATCACACAAGTAACTAAATAAAAGCGTGATTCAGCCAACCCTAACAGCGCCATCTACGGTTGGCAACTGCAACTTAAACACGAAATAAAATACAACGTTAAAATTATAATTAACTTTTCTAATAATACGATAAAAAACAAATATTAATGTAGCATCACACCTTCATATCATAAAAGGGGTAAACGTAGTAAGTTAATATACATATATAACAGATTGAACGACTGACCGGAACACTACTTATATTAGAATTTCAACAGGCAATATTAATCAGCTAATTTAAATACAGGAACGTTGAAAGCTGAGAAGTTGTATTTAACAGTAAGTAGGAAACGGGTTGTTTTTCCCCTACTTATATTAAGTAGATACCTAGATACATAACGACTGTACAAGCTGTCAATTGCATACTTATATTATTACCCCAAAGGCAAGCCGGGTTACACCTTGGTTTTATCTTAGGTTAATAGTCTGCGACATTGCGCTCTTCAGCTTACGAAATAGGAAATCATTTTGTTTAAGTTAGGAGTGAAACTATTAAGGGTTTTTTTACATTTAAATCATTTTTTTTGGGTTCCATATCCAAAGGGTAAAGCGGGGCCCTATTACAAAGACTTCGCTGTGCGTCCTTCCATCTGTAATGAGGCTGACTCACGAACAGTGATAGTTAGACAGTTGAAATTTCCAGAGATGGTGTATTTCTGTTGCCGCTATAACAACAAATAAAAACCAGAATAAAATACATATTTAAGGGGGCTCCCATACAACAAACGTGATTTTTTTGCTCGGTTTTGCTCGACATTGATAGCGTGTGTGTGTGCGACTCGCATTTGGTCGATTTTTTTTTAAATAAATTATTCTAGTTTCAAGCAAACAGTGACACATGTAAGCAAATAACGTACAATGGACTAGTGTTTGATTAGTAGTTAGTGATGATTGCTAAGAAAGAAATCTAAGGTTCAATTTCTGCATTATTATGCGCCAATTATTTGTCCTGAATAATTTTTTTGACTGCACGGTCTATTCACTGCACTGATTTATTGGTTGCGCTGAGTATTGTGGGTCCAAACCTCATACGGCACAATAGGTCCTGTGATCATTGTGTCCATTTCATATGTGTCTGTGAAGTACTTCGCGAAGTAGGATATTTCTATAATATAATATATGATGATTATCATCATTTCTAACATACCTGTATGTATTGACAAATATATAAATATGTTGATCTAGAATTGAGTCTGGTTACCAAGGATCAGGCACTACCTAGTTTGATTCAATGTTCTGTAAGTAGTTAGTACATCAAATGTATTATAACATGTTTAAAATTAAACACGCCAATTAATAAAACAATCTATGGCAAAGTGTGTTATACAACTCATAAAGGTCTGATGTATTAATAATTAATAATATAAGAAATATCGTGGTAGCGAAATGATTAAGTTAGAAGCTTACATTTTCTTTTGAAACGTCGATGTAGATTCGAATTGAACTTTACCACTAGCAAAGTTCAAGGTATTTACCAAACCGCAAATAGAGTAAACTTAGTAAACAAACTGTTTTATTCCGAATCTTAATTCAGTATTTGGTGAGAGATTAATCTTCTTAAGATTTAATTGGATGAACCATCAATGGAATTTGTTTATGGATAAACAAGAATCTACGACATTTTAATTTAACGAGATGGATCCCAATTTTTTTGGAGTTGGCGATTTGATTAGTCCTCATTGTGATTGGCCGCGTTACGATTAGTTTATTCTTGGGAAATAAATTATTTTTAGAAGATATAAAAAAAATGAAAATTATCGTTTAATTTTCTTTTTTAACTTGTAGTAGATTTGCGGATTTTTAGTTCAACTATCAAGAGCTAATATGTTAAGATTTAATGATGGTTTTCTTATTCTATAGCAATTAATGCGACATCTACAATAAATATATCTTAGTTCTTGGTACCAAATCGTCAAAAAACTCGAATTTCAAAGCTAGACTTGAGATTTTCAAAGTATATTAATTAATTTCTATGAACACTGAACATTCTCAAATATATACAAGAAAAGTTACATTTGACGTTTTAACTTTGAGCCGTTTATTAACTAAAGTAAAACGTTGATACAACCAACTTCGTATTAGTTAATCTTGAGACTGCAGTCGCTATTTGTATAACTTTATCTACAATTTATGCAATGCAGATGAAGTGTTATTTCTATAATATCCCCCACAGTTATGGGAGTTTGACAAATAACGGCCCACGGCCCACTGAAGTTGATTCTCTTGAAATCTGAGCACCTAAACGTAACATTGAACCTATAAATAAAAGATAGATGAAGATGGCAAGCGGTATAAACGTGACTGCAGCGTCAGGAATCGCATGTGTGCGAAATATATGAAAGTATTCAATACTTTTATATCTGTTAGGTACCGGATGCTGAATAGGATTACGACAGTTTCGATCTTGGTTAGGGAGTTCCATAACATTCGTAACTTATTTTTTAAATTAACATTCTTTGCCTTGGGCGTTTTGTGTTATAAGATGAAAGGGCAGCACATATTAATACCAATTTATAAAGTTCCAACGAGGAAATTTTTAAAACCATGTTTGTGTCGTGCTATCCTTTGGCGGCCGACAATACATTGACACATTGTGGATGTTCTAAGGGCTGGTTAAGAGATAATATCCGGGCGTCAAACTTTTATTCATCTCTAGACGTATACTATAAATGACGTATTGTCTAAAATCATTGAATTGTCTATTCAGTTTTTAAACATCTGACCTTAAGGACGGAGAACTGCTATCATATTTAATGTTGCATACCTGTAACAAAAACACAATTGAATTAATCAAATGTCAGATTTACATACTACACTCCTAGCCTACATGATGCAAAACGTAGTAAATCGAACCACATAGATGTAGCATGTATTGTAACCTTAGAAATTTGACTCACATATAAAATAAAAAGTCTTCGAAACCAACTCTAAATCTAGGTAAATTAAATAAGCTTCATTCCTACATATTTAAGCACACACCAACAAAAACATAGGGCGTCCTTATATTTGAAGTTGATTCTAAAAATATTCTTTGGTATTTTTAAAAGAAACCACATATTCAAGTTTTTATGACGGAAAATAATATGCTGTATCTGTCAAGACAAAAAGGGACCATTCTCCAGTCAGTCCATCATTATGCTTTCAGACATCGGTCCAATATATCCAATCGATAGAAAGGCGTGAACTTACTAGATGCCAACCAATATTGCGCGATGCAGGAAATATTGTTACTAGTTTGTTCAATAGGCTTTCGCTAGATGGCACTAATATTTAAATTTTTTTCGCCGCCGTAAACCTATCGTATACATAAATAATATCGTTACGTGTTTTACTGGGAAATCTATTAAACAAATTCATTCGTTCTAATAACCGTTTGAAGTATCAATGGTCTTCCCATTCAATGTTATGTTAAACGATATAATATATTCTTAACGTGTTTACAGTCATGAGAAAGAATGTAAACGCCGACAATGACTGGTAATATATTTTGAATTCATTAATAGCATAGTTAACAAGTTTTTAAAGAGTTTAAGAGCTAGATAGGTTATTCGTCTATAAACTGATAAACTTTGAAATTAATTAAACAAACAAATAGACAAGAGAAATATTGTATATTTACGAAGGTATTTACTAAAATACGACAGTATAACTTGCATCACATCTTCGAAAAACATTTTTGTCAGTAAAGAGATCAACTATTTAACAGTTTTTTCAAAATTGAACACTTATTTACCCGCGTAGAATCTTTTTAATATAACAATAACCAGTTTGTATTTCAACAACAAAGGAGCAATATAAGATGGCACATGATACCAGTATGGGTAAGCTATCATTATAAACTAGACACTAACGTCATTAGGTACCTGGCTTATTCACAACATACTCAATTTAATGTTAGTTGTCTTCAACTATCATTTTTCTTCAAGACTTAACGTGACACGTTGTTAAAATTAAAGAAAAATTATATCACTAAAGTAATGATAACCATTAATCATTTCCTAATTAACGTCGGGCGACAATCCTGCTGTCATAATACTCTCGTGCATATCACATTCCAGAAAATAATCTTTCACACCTGTCAACTTTGAAAACACGTTAAAAAAGATGGCAGACGATCCGTCAGTGTGGCGTGAAACGTCAAATTTGAATTTCGAAGAACAATGCGATGTTCACGTGTGCGTGAGTCATGGCGGGAATGTTTTGACATTTCACTTATTTCTGTCCCGGCGACAGGAATGTCATCATGCATGGCATAGTAGAGGTGTGAAGGATAATGGGTGTTACTAGTGCCAGTGATGTTAAACACCACTAATGTTATTTAAAAATATGTATGCTGTGTTTTTTAGTACGCAATTTCTTTTTTCTGTATTGTTATGAGTATTTAATGTGCCTGAATGAAATTGACATTAGTCTTTTAACGAATCGCAAAGATGCTTAATAGATAGGTTTCTTATAAAATGAGTGTTGTGTGTTTAAGAATATGATAATAATACAATTACCGTAATAATGATACTGTCTGTAGGTATGTGATATATTCCTTAACATACTTAACATATTTCTACTGTTACAAGAATAACTAAGGATAGAAAAAAAAGTGAATATAGTTCCATTACAATCTTTTATTGATGATTTCAACAGTTTCTACTGTTTGAAAGCCGGATATACGGTGTGAAACTTTATTTTTAAACATGAAAGAACGGATAATAAATAAATATTTTTGGACATTAATACACAAGGCCATTTAATCCCAAACTAAGTGGAGCTTGTATTATGGGTACTAGACGTCTGATATAAATACATAGATACTATTTTTTGTAAATATATACATATTATAGTACATAGAAAGCACCCAAACTCCGAAACAAATATTTGCAGATCACACAAACTTTTGGTCCAACCTGGGAATTGACCTCGAGACAGCAGTTACATACACTACCACTGCGCCACCGAGGCAGTCAATAATGGTTGGGTAGGTATCATTTTGATTTTAAAAATTGTAAATTGTAACAGAGCTCGTGTCAGTATGGTAGTTGCACAACAGGTTATTTTTGTACATATGCAGTATTATGCCGAATTCGTGCACCTTTCTCAGTACCATTACACAACCTTCTCGAAAGCAGGCTATTGAGTAACATAAAGGACTTGTTTTGTGTTTAAATGCAGTTTCTTTTTGGAATCATACTCTTAGGAAGGAAGGAACAAGAAAATTTTCCAAATCGGCTTAGCCGACTTACGAATTAATTAATTAAGTTAACGCCCACATTCCGAGCTGAATTCCTAGATGAAGACGAGATACATATATTTAAGTCATGTGTAGACATGTTGTCGGTAGTGTGGGCGACTTTATACCGTAAGGTATGCAAATAATTAACAGACTGTTTATACATGGAGACATATTCAAACATGTGATTGACTTTTGGAGTGTATCTTGAAAATAACTGTAACAGCACCAGCAAATAACAGAGTGATGGTTTTACAATTTTTATTTTTTATGGTATAGTGGGCAAACGAGCTGACGTATCGCCTGATGGTAATCGATTACCGCCACCCATGGACACCCGCAACACCAAAGGCGTCACAAGTGTGTTGCCGGCCTTGGGCGATGGGAAGGAGGATGAGGGTAAGGGTTGGATCATGTCTCCTCACTCACTCGGTGAAACACAGCACAGGCGCTGTTTCACACCGGTTTTCTGTGAGGCCGTGGTATCACTCGGGTCGAACCGACCCTTGCATGCCGAAGCGTGGCTCTCCCACATTTTAAACTACTTCCGTTCTTATGGTAGAGGTAGCAAAGTCTCTGATGGTAAGTGACAACCTCTGTCCATGGGCAACTGTACAGGACAAGTCACAAATGCTTTACTGACCCTTGAAAACCTAAAAATGCACGAATATTTAATAGGTACTTAAAATATATAAACCGGTGACTTTTATAAACACTGTCTTTCATAATTAAGATATTTCTGACCATGCCTCCCAAGCCTAAATATATCTAGACTTTTGGCTATACAACGTGCCCAAGAAATTAACAGACGTACACTTCAAAGGCATAACCTTCATTCTAGAGCAGTTAGGTAAAACTACATGGTTGATGCGGTCACCTTTCTACTTTCTTAGTGCTATGGGTTCAAGCTCTACATGTGACAAATATTGATGTAATCCACAAATAAATTTATTATTCTGATTCTTGGTGTTCTTTGTGTCTGTTTTATGTATGTTTGTCAAGTACCCTGCGACACAGGAATATACATGGTGTTTAGCAAGCCAACCTTGAAAAAACTTGTCTTTCTGTACAATGCAGGTACGGTCATAACAATTATCAGATGTCTATAAAGTAGGTTTACAGACACAAGATGCGATGCATCATCAATACTCCAGAAATTCTCATTTTACGTTCTATAATTTATTATAATAATTTTTAATCATTAAGAACAATTGTTCCAATATCAACATGTGCAACATAAACATTCTTATTTATTGCATAAACAATAAACTACAATTGTAGTTTATGCAGTTTTGTATTCGAATAATTAGATATTTCATGACAACCTTACTTATTAACATTGGTCTTTACACTATTGATATGAAAGTCGCAATGCAATAAATATTTAAATTCGTCTAGAGACTTTCCCAGCTAATATGGTGATGAAAATTACATAAATCTTGCATATAAGAGTAGAAGACGACCAAAGAAAAGATGGAAAGACTACGATAAAGTGAATATGACTAGAAAAACCTAAAGCAAACTAACGACAATAATAACCTTGAATGGGCCACTGCTGGACATAGATATCTTCTCAGAAAGGTTTAAAATGTACTAGAGCCATGCTGATTTCAGCACAGTTGGGCCAGCTCCACCGGGGCGATACTGCTCTTGCACGGAAACTCAACGTTAACAAAGCGTGCGTGCTGTCGTGTTTCGTTGGTGAGTGCGAGACTGGTGCAGAAGCATCACAAGGCCGCTATGGTGATGGTCACCATTGTTGCAATGCCTGCTTTCACAATGAGTATGGTGACCACCACTCTAGAATTCTGCTTATGCATGCCGTCAGGCTGAGTAGTCATTTTGGCATACATAAAAAAACGCATTGTTTAGACCAAAAATAAAGGTAGGAAAAGGGCCAGATGATGATAAAGATCTTCCCATCGCAAAAATGACTCAATGGTCGTGGTTCCGATTACAGCTGAGTGCGAATATTTTTTAATAAGAGATTTAAATCATCAACAACTCAGAATGTACCACTGCTGGGATAATAAAGGGCAAGAGGTTATAATAACTATAAGAGGTTTTATGTATGCATAATTCCTAAGAATTCACAAAAAGTTATATACATATCTAGATATTTATGGATACATTATTTAGCACATATATTATACTTTTCTAAACATCCTGTTTTACCAGTTTACAGCGAAGCGAAGGTAATATTTTTGGTAGTCACAGTAGTGTCTCTAAACAACTGCATCTATTCATGAGGTGTCAATAGATTGAAAATGGCCCGCGCCACAGGTAATGTCTGAAATTTTATTATAATATAAGTCTTCTACGTGGTCGGGACGAAATTCTGATGGATTCTGACGAACACCATAATTATTGCACACTATAAGTCGATCTTATTTATGCTCTACAAAAAACTCAAGCTAACCAAACCGACGCTATTCCCACTGCACGCGATACCGAGATTATGAATACAGCTTCCCAAATTCTGTATCCATCCAAAACATAGCGTGCACCAAGCCTTTTATTAACTCCTAGCGTTATTATACTGGAACAGAAACTGTGAGATGAGATGAATGACGCTGAATGGAATTTTAAAAGATATTCAGATTCGCATATCGTGAATTTTTGTTAGTGAAGTAGAACATATATAAAAGACTTTATGAGGAATACTACTGAGGTCTAAGTAACGCCATAAGTAATAGAATATATACATAGCAAAAGAATTTCTTCGCATAAGTGGCCAATCAAGCAGACATTTCACTTAAGGGTACGTGATTAAAACCGGCCATAGACTCAAGAGTCACAAAAAAGTTGCATCTTCCTCCTCCTCTCCGTCTTCTCCCTTAGAACCAAGAGATGAATAGCACTGAACGAATTTCTAACCACTGTTTTGCTGTGAGTTCCTGTAGTTTCTTCGGTTCTATCAATTGAGGTCAGTGAAGGGAGTAGGATCTGCTATAATTTATCTCTCATATTTTTGTACGCAAACCGGACATTAAGCACATATTTTAATGATTGCTTCTCACGACACTGCTGCATCAGAAGTCGTTACGTAAATATCGACACAGTTGTTGGACGAAATCTGCTAACAATTAAAAATATAAACCATATTTTTATTAAACTTTTTACTTTTTATGATGTTTTGTCATAAATAAAGTCGTTAATTATTCATTTTACGAGATTTTCTCTTCAGTCGTTGAAAGCGTCAATTTTATGTCATATCTTTTTTGAAATTGGGAAGTATGAAGTAATAATTTATATGATCTTTAATTTAAGTGAATTTAATTGAAAGTATATACCGTACATGTTCATACGAAAATATGGATAAATTGTCGTTGGTTACTCAATCAAGCCAGAACGGCTGAAAGGATCTTGATGAAATTGCCCGAATAATCGATTGGCAAAATTGATATTTATGCTAGTATATTAAATTTAAATAACAGTACCTTGCGTAAATAAAGCATGTTTTTATTAAGATTCGGTCTTAAAACTAATTTTATAATATTATCTTATTTTAAATTACTTAAAACACTTTAAGTAGCTATTTAGTGAAAATTTGCGTTAGTGTGAAGTGTTATAAATTATAATCCTGTTAGTAACTTTTTAAAAGCATTCCTTATTACTTTTATACAATAATAATCTCACTATTATTTTCTACAACGTAAGTAGGAAAGATAGTGCAAGATTTTAAGCCCCGTGTATTTCCCCACTCAATGCTTGTGTTGAAATATTTACTTACACTAAAAATAACATGCCAAGATGCCCACACTAAGCTGTACAGACTTAGATCGTGCTAAAATGAAGCTGGCTCTTCACCCACTCAAATCAAACAGTTTCTTCATCAAATAGTATATACCGTATCGAAAATATTTAGACAATTAGAACAAAATTCTTTCCACACATAAAGTAACGGATATAAAAGCAAGCATACAAAGTGCTAAATCTACAGACGAACGTATCGTTAATATTATGAATAATTTAAAGGTCAATGACCGTAATCCTTACGGAGCGAAATTTTAAAGTGTGACGCATGACCACAACCTTTATATGTGTGTGGTCAGGTCTTTATAATAATAATATTTTTATAAATATCAAAATCATCATTCTACAGTTTGTTTTGTGTGTATGGGCCTGACAAAGTGACTCTACTCTACTCGGTAGGAAGCATAAGCAGAATCTAAGGGTCCCCATACTCAATGCAGAAAATCCAGCGTTATAATCCACACTGGGTCTCCTGTCTCACACTCACCAACGAAACACGACAGCACCAATGCTATCATTTTAGATTGACGATAAATGTGTAGTTTTTTTACTCACAGGAAACGAAACAAGTATCATAAATTTTGTGCAAATCTACTTAAAATCTAATTCCTAAAGCTGGTATACCTACAATAACTGTAAATAAATATGTTATGTATAATTCTTTTCCATTTCATGACAAAATGACATCATCTACATAATCTTGTTGTGAAAACCTGCTTGTATTTATAAAAATATGTTCCTCATAACATATTTTGGCATTCAAGTAACAAATATGATTTTCCGTCTATAAATACTTGATGGTGACGGAACACCATCAAAGCTCTGACGTAGGGCTTTAGTGACCTTGACAGGAAGTGTTTAGGTGGGTTACGCGAGACCATACATTAGGCATTTGAAAACTTCTCATTGGCTCACTATTTTAATCATTACGTCATAAAAGGACTCGGGATTTTAACACGCGTTACGTGACAGGTTATGACGTGTCAATATGTCGTTTTCTATCTCAACGTTAGTCATTAATAAGAAAGTAGATTACTAAGTTACACGCAGCACTAAGTATACTGATGTATACTATTATGAATGTTGTGTATTAATAACAATGTATTCAGGTCAATATAGGTTCAGAGCACAAATAACTTTATTAACTGGATTATTTTTCCCTAGATACCACGATGACCACGAAGTATACATACATATTAAGAGTATTTTTGTTAATTTTCCTATTTCAACAAACAAAAATACTGAAAGCTCCTTGCAATTTCAACATCTGTTGTTAATTAGTGAAAGTTACATACAAATCTATGCAGCCATTTTGCTTCTTAATACAGATAAAAACGTTAAAATGAATTTCTCAAATATTTAGCAACAATTTTTATTTATTTGCACTCATATGTAAATGACCACGCTGTCTGATGATTCATGTTAATCAATATTTATTTCATAAAAAAAATTACCTTAGTTGAATAAATAATTATTCAAATAACTATAGAATAATTATGGGAACTTGTGGTCTTGTTTTAAATTAAAAAATCATGGTAATATCGTCCAATGAACCAACCCACTTATCAACAGGTTTCTCATAAATCATTTAGACATATTCTGTCGCGACATTAATTCTCTTTGGGCAAAAAACATCGACACTTAATATGTAACGGTCTTCCGTAAATAATGAGGAGACGGTTCAGATTTATGGATTTTGAATAAAAAATGTGCAAAATCAAAGTTTATTAAAAAACTAAAGGTATTAGTGGTAATTTAGTTTAATTATAGTTTTGTGAGACATTTGTTTTTATTATACAGGTTGAGTACAACTTTACGTACGTTCTATATGTATCGTGTATCAAATTATGTAGTAGAGTTACACTTTAAGTAGAAGTAAATAACTCAGAATTTCTTTTAGTCTAATTAAGGGCAAGCGAGACAGAAAGTGCTTTAACCATCTCGTTTGTCCTTTACAATAAGATTCCCTTTGTACTTCAGTTACACTCCTTCGGTGCATATCACGAAAAGTATTGCTTAGCGCTAGTTTCAAGTAAGTCCCTAAAATAAAAGCTTACATTGTACTTAGAAAAAAAACACAAAGTTAATAAAACTTGACACATCTTACATTATTATCTGATAAAAGAAATGGAAGTTCTCACCGTTTCTTCTTCTTCCAATGCCCTGATAAGTTCATAGTACAGCATCTCAGCCTCCTGAGATATCTGGACCTTCTCCTCGCAGTTGTTGTACGGTATTTCGCACGATAGATCCATTTGTAAATGCATCTTCATTATTTTTATTACACAACACTACACTAAAATATTTTCGACGTAATTTCACGTTATTTTTAATTAAGATTGTGGTCACTACATATATTGTGCTCAGTGTTTTTGTGGTCACTCAATGTTTTTCGTTGGTAAATTACATTTATTAATTTGTCTGATTTCTAAAAGGATTTATAAAAATTATTAAAATGAGTTTTGTATAATATGAGCTGTATATTATTCTTAAAACCTTGAAACAATTCTTGAGACCAGTTTAAATTAATACAACGGTGTTTTTAACAGTCAATGCACCAGACGAATCAATTTTAATTATCCCAGTCCAGCCAAACTGCATAATTTATCACCGAACGAAAGTGCGAAAATTATTAATAATATCTCGTGAGCTCATCCTGTCTCCAAGGGCCGTCGACAGACTTAGCCCATGCTCCATACATACATTAATTCGTCACGGTTTGGTACCTTTTACAAGCACACGACACGACTTTGACAGAATATCTAATGGTATCATCAAAGACCGTGTAAATCTAACGCAGATTTTAGGCGTTTTTAATCTTTTGTTACATCTTTGGACTCCAGTCTTTAAAATTATCCATATACCTAGATATTAACATTTATTTATCACTCAGTGCCTAACGAAATTGGGTGAAATTCCGCTCACAAATAAATTATATTTTAGAAGAGCACTTATACTACTTTTTTAAACTTTTTTTTCTATGAAATATTGACTGACCAAAATCGACATCAAGTATAACCCTATTTTAAATTGAAAAACTAATCTAGTCACTTGAGAGCTAATATTGTTTTATTATTTACATATCCATTACTGCACTGACTGACTACATCTTACATTCAATGTCAACAGAAGATCATTGTTAAATCTAGACGATTCATCTTGATTTAACGTTATTAAAGTCGTCGTGTTATCGTATCGGAGTCGTGTAGTGTAACGATCTAAAGGCGTTATCTACACCCCGTCACGGGGTTATTCATAGCTTGGCGCATTCAGGGCTTTAGTATAATCCCCCAAGTCATCGAGGAATTTGGTAGATTCTCGTGGATTTGGGGATTATGACAAAATATGGCGGAAATAACGAAAACGCACTGTTGCATAAGTGTTAATTAGTCAGCATGACTATTGTAATAAGAGGCAACTTACACTACTAAAAAAGGAATTAAAGATCGTTCAATTGCAATCAAAAAGTACAATCCAGAAAGTATGTAGTTCATCCGAGGGACCTGAAATCACAGGACCCAAGTACTGTTCAGAATAGGTCATTTGCAACTAGTTATCGAGGTGGTTTCTAAATGAAATAGCACTTCCTCCCGGATTCCAGAATCTCTAAGAAGGAGTACCAGTATGTGCTCTTTTCTGTCGTAAGTTTTATTGTCGTAAAAGGTTTCACTGAGATTTCTAATCTGGCGAATACTGTTTACAGAAAAGAGCCTATGTCTTACTAGAATATAACTAGGCGAATTCGTAAGTCACTATCATTATCAATAGCAATCATGACAACGTCAGAAATTTTACTTTAATTTTCTCTTTCGGGCGGAGAATAGATGGTCGATGAGGGAGGATGGAAATGTGTAAAAGATCTAAGAAATAAAAGACTTTTATGTTGTCGTTCAACTTTTTATAGTACTGACTTATTATGCTTATCTAAATACTTTATAGTAGAAAACTGAAATCAACTACATGGCAACATTTGTTTATCTTCTTACAATAATAACCCAACGGTAAAATAAGACACTTGTATGGTTTGGCGTGAGTTTACTTATTCTTTTTGCATATCTCAGGACTGAATTAACCCGGTACACGTTGGGTTTGCCGTATTAGACATGCACAAACATGCAAGTACTCGTATTTAAGTTACATCCTTTGAAGTATCTTTAGAAGGCGAATGCAGTAAACAAGTTTAAGCGTGATTTAAAGGGCTGTGAATGATCGGCTTAATGCTTTATGTAGACGAAAATAGGTTTGATTAATGGATAGCAGCGTGATTTGTTTAAAATTGTGGAAACTTGCAACTTTATTCTGATGTTCGTAATTTTTTTAACCATTTTTATTTTATTTGACAAAAAACTTAGGATAATAACGTTGATACTTACAGTACGTTAATGAACCCAGAATTAATAACATGGAAGGAGGGGGCATCACCATTATGCCATCAAACCATAACAATCTAAAATTATTGCTGAATATGTAAAAGAAGCATTTAATGTTTCCTCTTCTATTTTTTTCTGTTGTTGTGTGTTCAGTTAGAAGAAAGTAAAGTAAATTGTCGACCTCGATAGAAAGCAATTACCCTTTCCTTCTTATTATTCCTTAGAACATCCAAAGACTTGCATACGCGTAGTCCATTTCATAAAACCTATACATTCTTTGTTCGATAACTTCGCATTCGCTGATGGAAAAATTACGTAGGTAGTTGTAAAGGGATGTAGATTGCTACCTACATCCCTTTACAACTACTTTTACTAATCGATAAAAAATCAATTTTTCATATTATTCGATTTAATTTATATACAACGCCTTCAAATAAAAAATTTTGACAACCCAGTTTCTAGCACGATTTATTCGCGATTTCCTACATTCAAACGTGGTAAGACTAAATTCGATCCTGTCTATCAAAACTTTAGCAAAAACAGGAACATTGAGAGATATTCTTAACTTCTAAACAAATCTTTAAACTCAAGATGGCCGTCTTCGAAACGTCAATAAGTGTAACTGTCACATTCATTAGCAATTGGCGTGTTGCCAGTATCGGATATAAAATGAATACTACAGTAAATTACGGTTTATTTATCAGGAATTATTTGATAGTTTTTGGTAATAGTAAAATTATTTTCTAATTTAATCGCATGTTTGAGGTTAAGTTAATTATATGGATAAGTTTAGGATGACCACGATATTGTTACTTACTGATATTTTGCTTTTTATCTTTCAAAAGCAAGGATGTAGTTACTGGATAAAAAGAGTGTCTGTTTGTAATAATAAAATAACCGCTTATTACTAAATGCATATATTCACGATACATATGCCAAAATAACATTTTTTTTCAATTTTTGTCTGACTGTCTGTTTGTTCCGGGTAATTTCTGGAACAGCTGGACCGATTTCAACGGGTTTTTAACTGGCAGATAGCTGATGATATAAGGAGTAACGTAGGCGTAACTTTTTTTAGAAAACTTGTTTAGAAAAATAATTAACGCGGGTCTTCGCTAGTATTAAATATAAGTCAGTCAGACGCTAATGTATTTCAGTAATATATGATTTTGTTTAAGGCCCAACAATATCACATTTCTACCCCTTTGTTAGTTGCATGTCAACTAAAAATAATGTACCCGGAATTAGAATTTAGAAAACAATGTCTTATAATCTTTCCGGCGCTTGCCAACACATTTCCAGGTATAAAAGACTATTTCCAGTTCAGTACTGAACACTTGGCAGTGTAGTCGACCCTCCATCCATTACTAACTTTATCCATTGATTTGCAGAATTCAAGTTCATATTTGGACTGGCTGCTTTTATGCTGAACAGATTTGTAAATCTGTATTTCAAATAATTAGAATGTCTACAATTCTGTTTATCATTAAACAAAAGACTCACAATTTTGTTTTTCATTTTTCATTCTTATGTGTTACCATTTTTTTTAAATTTATATACTAACATTAAAAAAAAAATTGAGAGAATCAGATTTTTTTGTCTTTTACAAATTAGACCCAAAAGATAAAGACGTAGTAAAGCGACATCATATTAATTACGAACATTCTTTTTTTGCGTGACAATGCAATGTTTATCGATCGATGTATTTCGGTTTTTAGGCGAAGATAATGCTTTTAACACGTTCATGCTAATGTCTTAATTTATCACATAAACAGTTTGGCGAAATGACGAAAAAAAACAAGAATCTATTCTCTCGTATCATACACTACAGACATTTGAAAAAGAATACAACTTCTTACCGCCGTTTAGAGGTTCTCTATGCAAGATATTCATACAGAATCTACTTTTAAAAGATACAGCGCAGACTCTTAACGACTTTTTTATTGAGGTCGACGATCTGCAGCGAATAAAAAAAAGATCTGCTACAATTAAGGGCACGGAGGGTGGCAATTTTAGGATTATTTTGCTCTGGCAACAATTTAGAAATGGAGAACGTTAAAAAATTAATATTTATTATTGCATTTACGGCTCCAAATGATATGGCGTTGGAGTCTAAATGTTTTTTTTACTACTTCGGTTTATGTTTTTAGGAAGTGAAAACACAAGAGCGTTTATGGGCAGTTTAAAACGTTTTAAATTTAAAAAGTTACCTATAAATAATTATTACTTGAGTTACTTGATATATGATACTATACTGATATAAATTTAAAATAATTTTTAGGTATACTGAAACAGATAATTCTGTTACAATAGTCGATTAAATAGGATAGGTTTGTGGGTAAACGGAGCAGAAAGTGAATTTCTCTCGAAACTAGTGAAATTGTCGAGTGTTGGAGCCGAATCGCAACCTGAATACAGATAGCGCTAATATCACAGATTTTGTATGCTATTGGCAACACTGATTAAATTAAATGTCAACATTCTTGACACTTACCGGAACATTAATATAATTTAATTGATTATTAAATGTTTTGATAATGTTTCCGTCTATTATTGCTTATTGTAAATGTACTACTTCTGCTAATAGACTGTTGAACTATAATGAAATGGTTTAAATTAACAATTAGATGAAAAGAAGTTACGCAGACATGAATGCGTTTGTATTAAATTCTTCATTCTTTTTTAAAATAGTACATTATATAGTTACTACTTAAAGAATATTGTTTATAGTTACAAGAAAGTAAGATTCCATTATGAATTAGTAATTTTCTTTGCGATAGCTGGATGACAAAACAAAATTGTGCAATAACTTCCATTGTTTCGACCACTGCACTAATATGCGTACAATTGCTGCGAAAGTCATTCAGCTATTACATGATGTTGATAAGTAATGAGTCAGCAAGATTAAAAATAGTCTGTGGTTAATAAAGACAGGCGCCATTAGCTCAATTTAACAGATTCGTTACGTATCGAAATAAGTAAATAAAAACGATTCCTATTTTAAATATTTGAGCGGCAAACAAACGTCAGATTTAAATATAGAATGTAATTAAAAATTAACTTTATGTCAAAAATTTGTGTATACTTTTTTTTTAAATAAGTTTTTTAGTGTTACCATGAGTTACTATTGAGTGACTGGAACAATTTTGTGTGTGAAAATTATTTTAAGTTTTAAGGTAAATTACAGGTTGCTAGTTTTTTTGCAATATTTTTGTTGATGTTTGGCTTCTAATGATCCTAGCGCTATGTTATATAGCCTATAACCCCTCTATAAATAACCTATTAACAAAAAAGTAATTTTTCATTTAGAATCCGTAGTTCCTCAGATTAGTGCGTTTTACAAACCAAACTTTTTAGTTTTAAATATTAATGTATACAAAATAGATAACGTCAACTTCAAATAAAATTGGTAAAACACGAAAAAAGAACAAAAAAATATTTTAACTCAGTATAGTTAATTAGATGTAGTTAAAAAACCGATCCGTATGCAAGAATTATATTTCTGATTGAAGTTTTATCGCCTTGCCATTGTTCACGCGGTAATCTATTAGTAGTAGAGCCTTGCCCAGCAGCCAGCTTAAGTGAATTATTTGTATAAACTAAATGTATTTAAAACATTACACGACCATAGTATATATATACTCCTGCATAGTTTGAATGCTCAGGTGTCGAGTAATTGTTACTGATAGTCTAAAAACACACCTTGGTTTAGAAACTTAAAGGATTTTGCAGTAATCTGTATATTATGAGTTCGATAATAAAGATTTTTTTAGAAAGATCAAATTGTACATATTGACTTGGATTCTCGGGTTATGACCAAATGATTTTCAAAGTTGATACTTGGTATCATAATATAAACATTTACCAGGGTTTCAATGGATCAAAATGTAGAAAAGAAAGAAATAAAATACGTAAAGCAATAACATTATTTGAGTTTCAAAAATGTTTTGTATGCGATTTGGAAAATCAAAGTCACCCTGAGTCATGTACCTTTATGCTCAAAATTTATAAATACATCAATAACATTCACATGATAAACTATTGTTTGTACAGACACGTACACAATAGAAAAAAGCATTTCACATTGATTTCAACACATTCCATATTATCTTCATACATCATTGCAAAATATTGTAATAAATTTAGCTTTGCTAGAACCTTTAACAGCGGAAAAATTTCATTTCATTACAGAATGAATGCGGTAATGAAGTTTCTACATTATTTTAAATAACATGCGTGTTTAGATCTATTATTTCCACACACAGATATAAACATACCTAGCAATGTACATGCATTATCTTTAATGTTATTATCTAGTATACATGCCAATAAATGGGTGTGTAGTCTTATCGAAGATAATGTAGAAATCACTTGATAAAGTCGAGTGTTTGGTTTAAAGCGGGACTTTGTTGTGTTAAAATATGGTATTTAAACCTGATTAAAATACAATCATGACTATGAAATAGGAGGCAAGGGTGCAGTAAGTGTTTTGTTAGTTAATATTGTTAGCACTTCCCATTTCACAATTTGGGATTATAATAAACCCAAAAAATACCTTAGAGTTTATTATACTCCCAATTGTCCAATCTTTTAATTATAAGGTCCGTAATACATTTGTCTCCAAACAGATAATTTCTGTTTTACATTTTGTTCCACATCCATATCACTTGAGATTTCAATATACAAAAGTGTTTACTAATCTGCACATTCATTTCAAAGGTACCGCCGTGTTTAAAAAGAAACACGTAGAAAACCAAGTCTTGAATTAAAATTTGCACATAAATTGACCCAGTAGTGACCAGAACTAAGATAACAATGTAAGCTGTGTAACAGTCCACGACGCGTGTATTATCGCTAGGGATTATTGAAGTCTCTCCTAAAATGGAGCTCGGAAGCAGATAGCCACCTATGATTGTCCCTTTCCTTTTTAAATGAACTCAAAATGGTTGAGACTTTATATCTCATTGTTATGGTCACAATTACCTAATATAAGCTTTTGTACAAGTAATACGTTAATAAAAAATAAGTTGTTTGTACTGGATTAACGATTGAAATATCTGTTTTTATACGGTACACAAAAGGGATTTCCAAATAAGTAAAGGGCTACGATTACATATGAAATTTAAAATCAAGAAATTATAGTATGAAATCATAATTTTATGGAGTGAAGAGTACGTTAAGATATAGGCTATTATGAACATCTATAGCAAAACTTGTACATTTTAACCCCCAATGCAAAAAGAAGGATGTAATGAGTTTGATGTTGAAGTCTGTCTCTGTCTGTGGCATCGTAGCTCTCAAATGGATGGACCGATTTGGGTGCAGTTTTTTCATTTGTAAGGTAATTTCCTTGTGGTAGTTCTTTGTTGGTTGGTATGCTTGATAAGCATTGTTCCAGAGGGGTAAGATATCAGCTCTTTTTAAAAATGATATAAGGAATTTTTGGCGTATGATTACTCAATAGTGCTTGCGCAGGGGGTTTATAAAAATTAATTTTAGCCTGTATCTGGTAATTTTTTAGAATACTACTTTAACTACAACTGGCGCATTCCAAAAACAGCCTATCAATTACACAAAACAAATAAATGCCAACCATGTGACACTTCGCAGCTCATAAAATGTTACCTATTTAAAACAACATAAATGTTGTTAGCCATTTTGATTACAACTGTTACTACTTAAATGGTATTTAATTTCATGGGGACAGTCTAAACCTCATTGGTGACAAACCTATCACCGCATGGCTGAGATTCTAGGACAATTCTTCCTTAGCAATGCAATTAGCAGATGTGCGTTTGTTGCATATACCCTCCCTACCTCGTCATCGGTACCTTCATCACATATTTTATTTTCTTTAGAAATAAGTGTAATGATTTATATTCTAGCTTTTGGTCGCCATCGGAGTAAATTGCTTTTAATAAGGCCATCAATTTCTAATATTTATTTTGTTGTATATTTTTGTTATTATTGAATTTCACCCATTAAAATCCAAAAAAACATAATGGGCCCTATTTTTACATTATTTGAAGAAATACAATAATTTGTGATAAATTTTTGAGTAGTGAAGGTATAAGTAGAAAAGAAACAAAGTCATTTTCTTATTTATAATGTTAGTAACGATATAAATAATACTATTGAAGGAAAAAATACAATTTTTCAATTATTATCAGGAGTAATAAGAAAGAATAGAAGCTTCAAATATATAAATTCACGTTAAGACCTGAAAGTTTAAAACCATTGCCTCCTGTTTGACAAAGTTTAGTGTTGCCACTAAGATAAATGTATAACTTACGAATTTTAATTAATAATGATGGAATTTTATGTGATTATGATTCATTTTCGCTTGTTCTATAAATAGGGGTAACGCCTACAGCGAAACCTTATCCTTGACTAAGGTTGTATATCTACTCAGAGCAGGGAACTTGCAAATGACGTCATCACGTAACCGGTTAGGGAAACCAGTCCGTTGCTGAATAACCTAAATAATGTGGAATCAGGTGATGGTCATTATACTCATTAAATACTGATAAAACATACGTATAGAATTTGGTACATTCTGATGACGTTCTCCTAGCCGATTTCCGCCACGGTAGCCAGTCTTATGAGAGACCAGTCAACTACGCAAGAGTTATTATAGTGCACAAGTGTATGTGCAAACATAGGTGCACTCTCTGTACCCTCACTCTCATAATCCAGTGGGACGGTTATCACATCGGTTATCGTTACTATTAAAACATAAATTTAAATAGCATGTTCTAATTTCATTTCTAAGCTTGTTTTTCTAAGTGTCTGTGTTTGAAATGCAATTTAGACTGATTGAATTTTTAAGTAACTTCCTTTTAATGGAATGTTTATTCAAAACTTTAGGATTTTCAGTTGAGTAGCTAAAGCTTGAAAGCGTAACTAATGAACCAACAAAACTCTCTATTGTTTCCTAATTTTTACTATGATATTGACGTGAAGTCTAGATATTTAAATAATATTATTTGTCCTTGGAAATTGCATCATTGCAGATGCCGTTCTCACGATTCATATTTACGTAAAGTTAAAAACCATGAAACATTTCGTGTAAGAGAAGTGTTTAAATTGCCTTGTATTATAGTATATTTGAATAAAAACCGTTCATTAATCTTTTTGTAGTACTTTAAGTGCTGTTGCGCTTATAAGTATAAATATTTGATTTTCTTTAGGGCTTTGGATGGGCTGGCCAAGCTACTTACTATTAAGTGTAAGTTTTATTTTTGGGGCTGTCAATCTCTCCGTGTCTCTATATAATTTTTAAATTATTTTATTTAATTAGAATATTTAAGCGGGAATTTAAGTCTTTGTTTGTGAACACAAAAGCGTGAAAGTGGATGTATATCAAGGGCATTTAAATACCAAGGGCTTAAGGAGTCTCGTATTTGCAAAGAGGATAATCTCTAGTATCACATAGTAAACATAGTAACAAATAAATAATTAAATGAGCCAAAGGATCAAACAGATAGAAACGCGACCCTCGTATGTCATTTGAAACTTATTACATGATAACAAACATTGTAACCCAATCCTATTAGAAATCAGAATAGTACACACTCTCCTTCACTTGAACCATAGTTACACAAACACTAAAAAATAAATAGAAGAAAAAATATTTGCACGATATTGCACTATTAAAAAATAAAATGACATTTAAAAAGTTTGTTGTCTATGAAGCGGCGCGCGTGCGCCGTGCGACGGGCGCCATGACACTGCGGGGCTAACGCATGCGCAATGGCCACATTTACATATTCATTAATATGCGTGGTCCTGTAAAAGCTACTTACTGCATTTGTGATTTGTGAGATTTATTTCTTTCTTTGCTAATGGGGCGAGCCTTGCATGGCTGTAATTAATTCATAGAACGATTTGGTATGAAAGGAAATGAGACTTGCAATTGGAATGAATACAATGATTCGTCGCTTATACATAATCCTTGTCCAAAAAAGCACTTTTAGTATCCTTTATTCAAATAGTGAAGTTGATGGTTTGTTTCTTTTTTTGGGAAAGTCTTTTAAGTCAACATTTTGATAAGTTCTGTCTTTAAAATATTTAGTCTAGTGATACAACCGAATGAAAATTAATAACACTATGATATCATAGTCTTATTAATTTTTAGTTTAAAGTTTCTGTTAGTGTATATTTACAAGAGCAAAACTTTTTTTTTTCTTTTCAAACGTTGAGTTAAATAAGGGACTGTAGCCAAAGGCTTATCGCACCGTAGAAGTCATAAAAGTCATTCAAGTGAGCAAGTTGCCATCACATTGCCTTTGTTACAACGGGATAAGCAATCGGTAATAACTTATTTCATATGGCAACTTTGTGAACTTTTGACCTATAATAACGGAATATTTATTGGCAACTGTAGCAGCTTTTGCAATTAACTTTCATTGTAGCCACTATTATAAATGTTTTATTGGACTAATTATATATTTTATGGTAGGTACCTATCTATGTTTTATGTTAAGATCCATTTTTCTCCATGTGTAACATTTTTTATCTCGGTTTCCTGCAAAGGTCGCTTGTGTGGATTTATAACTTCTAGCTTCCAAAATATGTAGGACTTTATGAGAAGAGTACTCGCGAAGAAACTCATGGCCACTCCTTTTTAAAGTTAGATATTCAGGTATAATAGTGTTAGTAATACCTGAATCGTAAACAGTGTACAAGCTGTTGCCACCTGAATTCCATTTTTGAATACCATTGCAATTTTTAATTGACTGTAAAAAGGGGGAGAGGTAAAATTTATTTAAGTTTTCCTCCTGTTGTACTTTTCTAGTCGGGCATAGTGGATTAATTAAACAACATTTCTTGCATCTCACATACATTAATCAAGCTATAAAAAGGTACTTACACTACAGTCCGATTGGGGCTTTACCAAACCCGGAACTGAACCGATTACCTGCGGGAGGCATTGTGCGTGTCCCATTTAGCAACATCCTGCCCACACCTCAGTTCAGCGACCGACGGACAGAGAGAAATTACGTAAAGTTCATATAGGTCGATTATTTCATTGTGGTCTGATGTATTAACAGATAGAGTCGATGTAATTAAAATAAAATAGTTTAATGTTCGATTTTGGAAGGTACGTGGCATATGGAATTTACGGCATCGCTATACTGGCAATATAGTTTGTAGAATATCGGGGTATTCCCCGTTGAAGAGTCAGAATTTGAATTTGTGATCACGTTTAGTTAAACAAATAAATAAATCGTCAAAAATTTTTAAAAGTGGCAATCGTATCACGGCCTTTAAAGGCCGGCAACGCGCTTGTGACGCCTCTGGTGTTACGGGTGTCCATGGGCGGCGGTAATCGCTTACCATCAGGCGGTAAGTCTGCTCGTTTGCCACCTATACCACAAAAAAACACTGCTGGACATAGGACTCTCATTAGAAAGGGAGTTTTGCCTATTATACGACCCTGGGCAGATGGGTAAACGTAATCAGTGATCAACAAACAAAAAAAGAAGTTCTAGATTACAACGATAAGTTTGAGTTACTGATTCCGATTTTGAATCTTACCACAAAAATACTGAATTGAAAATCGTGCAGCAGTACCTATTCTCAAAAAATATAAATAACATTATGGAAGTAAAACACTTCTATGTCTGCTTGTATAAAGGATTGTAGCCAACAGACAATGCCAACTTTTAAAACTATTCCTTTTAAGAAAGGCGCTTTGTTCGAAATAGTTGTATAAAACAGTGTAATTAAATGTAACCGCTGGGGTTATGTTTCGACATAGTTTTGGCACGAAATTTTGAATGTTTCGTGCATGCGGGTAGTATCAGATTCCCGAATAGTTCAACCGGAGGAAATGATTACAGTATAATGCGAATATTAATAATTTTAAATACTATAGCGTAAATATTGCTAACACTATATAGTTAAGTATGTAGATAAGTTTTTCTGCCTTAGTTTTCTGTTTCACGCAGATTGCCAGTGTTACCGAAATGCGGGGTGTCCTACGTAAAATTTACTTAGGCACGGAGTCTACAAAACAGGTTCTAAAAATGAATCCTTGCTGAATCGATTTATCGCCCCCAAAACTCCCTGCAAACTAAATTTCACAAAAATCGTTGAGTCGTTTCCGTGAAGGATTTATTTACTTTGTGAAATAAGAAAATTACTGCTATTAATAAAGAGCTCTCCATGAACAGTATATTATATAAAATGAAAAGAAGATGAACCTTTCCAGTAAAAAGATGATGAGATGCACAGTCATGGAGAAGGAAAAAAATATATAATCTCATACTGACAGAGCGGGCAGTCCACTGTTTAATTAAGAATTTATGAACAAGGGTTGAAATACTAACTTGTTAGGGAGGTTTGTTACTGACGAGCGCAGCGATAGCTGAGGCAAAAACTAGGAAACCCCGAGTACTAAGGATTGCACGATCGGCGTAGTATTGTGGGTTTAGAAACTCCAAGCAGGACAACACTTTGCGTGACCAAATGTTGTTCTTTGTCTCTGTCCATTGTACGTGGTTTTTCAATTGATGTGTTATTTTTATGCAAACTGTAGATAGATAAATAGAAAACTCTTTATTTGCACACTATAATATTACAGTTAGAAGAGAGTACATAAAATATGAGACGGAGTGTACAAAGGGCGGCCTTATTGCCTGAAGCAATCTCTTCCAGGCAACCTTAACAACCTAACCTTACTGTAATATCTAGTGTACGATAAAGTTTATTCTATTCTCAACATGGGTCTTCTTTCTGTCTTCTGTGTGTTTGTAAAGTGCCCTGCGACCCAAGAACTATTTCTAATGACAGAGTTCTATCTCTTGTTTAAAAAAGAGAGTAATTGTATCTTTTGTTCCCTAAATAGAAAAATCTAAGTTTCTTAAACATGCTGCGAATAAATGGAGAATATGTAGTATTTCGATGATGCCCGACTACTTTTCGGACTGGCAGGGGCTCGTTTAAATAGCTGAAGCGCTATTTCGCAATCTTGACACACGAACATTTTTAATTAAAAATCCCTTCCCTCTATCTCTCTCCTAAACTTTTTTATGCTATAAGAAATGAAGATAGAACCTAAATAAATAAATGTTTTAAGAGATCTTCATTATGTTAAGATTTAAGCCCTAATCGGTACAAATTTTTCGAGAATTTAAAGCGTCCACATTTTTTTTAAACTACTCCCGCATTAGGCGCAGTAGCAAGCTGTGTGTCGACCACTTAAACCACCAGGCCAACCGTGCAGTCGTTTATTTACAAAGATAAATAAAGTAATTAAAACCAGTTCATTTTATTTGAGCAGTGCTGTGAGAAAGCGAAAATTCTTATAAATTGAGTTTCATATCATACTTACATAAAAACAGCATCAAATAGTCTACTATTAGACATAGTGGGAGAGCCACGCTTCGACATGATCACCACCAAAACACGACAGCACAAATGTTGTCATTTTAGGTTGATCTTCTGTGAGGGGGTAGTACTACCTCTGTGGAGCCGGCCTATTCGTACTGAGCCTATCTTGGAAGAGCCACACTTCGGCGGGCCGGCTCGACTGAATTGATACCAGTGCCTCACAGAAAACCGGTGCGAAACAGCGCTCACGCTGTGTTTCACCGAGTGAATCAGGATATCGGAGGCCCATTCGTAATCCAGCCCCCTCTCCATATCTCAAAGGCCAGCAACGTACTTATCACACCTCTGGTATTGCGGGTGTCCATGGCGGGGATAATCGCTTACCATCAGACCTTTTGTTCGTTTGCTCCGTATTCCATTAAAAAAAAATAGGTCTATCAGAAAGGAGGGTTAGGGCTGACCAGAGAGGTTGGTCAGATTGAGTTTGGTTACATAGAATAGCCTGATGAAAACATTACCTATGCATACATCGCTGTCTAGCATCAAAGTGTCCTCATCCTAAACACTGCACCACCTCTCAGTTCTGGTTAATTAAGACACTATTTTGAGAGGCACTTAGCGTGGACTAAATAAATAATTAACTCCTGACACTATTCGGTGCCTCATGAATACAGCAGACGTCGCGAACCGCATGGTAATGAGAAAGTTAAGGGATAATAAGTACAGGAATATGGGATATTTTAAATGTTTGTACTTTGAAATTTTATTCTCATCATGGCTTTTCGAAGATAGCTTTAATCGCAAAATTTATATAATCGCACTTGAGAATTTATTACGTTCACGTCTTCTCCTACTCATTTTAAGATCCTGGATGGTGGATAATTCTTAATTAAAGTATTGTTAAGAGCATGACAGCAGTCTTTCAGAACAGTTGAAGTCGACTGAATTGATCTCAGGCATAAAACCCGCCTACAACAATTCCTTCATAAGTTTTTCTTGAGTGAGTAACAGAAAAGTTTTTTATGGATTCAAAGAATTCCTTCTCTTAGAACTTTCATATGAGTCTCCAGTAAAAGGCAGTTAACTGGTTCGTCTCTTTTTCAATTTTAGAGCCTTAAATCTTTCTTATACATTACATTACGATATACAACGCTGACAGTGTTATTACTAGCACAGAAATTAATCACCAAGATATCCCAGTTTCAATATTAATACATGTTAATTATATAGTGTTCAATACATCGGTGTTAATTAGAAGCATGTATTACGGAGCATTAATTGTTTTGGGGATAATGTGGGTTCAGATGGGGATAGTTAACTAGCTGAGAGAGCGGTGGGCTGTGATTGGTCAGTAATTTGAGCGTTAGAGTTAATAGTGACGTCATGTGGTATATTTTGTGTGATATGAGGTGAGATGAAAATGTTTGAATGGATTGAGTAGATCTGTGATAGTAATAATGTGTTAATTAAGTGGTTTGGTTTATTATGTATTTTATAAAGATCACTAGCTATTAATCGCGGGTCCGCCTGCATGTATTAAATAAAATTGGTGCAGTGAAAGTGGTTTAGCCGTGAAAGCGTTGCAGACAGACTGACAGCCAGAGTTCCTTTCGAATTTATAATAATGGATAGTATAGATTTTTAATTTGCATCAGAAGAATTAAATTTAATCTATTACTTAATTTGAACCATCGTTTATTACCGTATATTATTATTATTTTCTTTTATGATATAGGTAGCAAACGAGCAGACGTATCGCCTGATGGTAAGCGATCTTTTAAATATCTCTCGAATCCGTGAAAGTGGAGCTCCTCATTTTCTCAATTTTTGTAATTTTATTTCGAATGTTAAAATTAGAACTAATCTACATACACCTTCTAAGGTAAATACTTGAAAAACCTAGGCTCCTTGAAACTCCGTATACATTGTTGTAGTGTCAGTATTCACATTTCAATTCAACTGACATTTAACTAATCCACGAGAACTTAGTTAAATAACTAAGCCCGTGCTAACCCACCATAATTACCTATCACTCGGCCGCTATTGAATGGGCATGGCAAATAATTGCCCGAAACCAGCTGATTGAGTGATCGTGACGTAACAGTATTGAGAGTACCTGAGAGTGAATGTGAGGGGGCAGGGGCCTTTGATTAATTAACTTTAGGCAGGTATTGTTCGACAAATGTTTGGCTTTATTAAGAGCGTGTGGGTTTCTTTGGAGATAAGATGCATGCCCTTTGTTTTTGGTACTTTTTAAAATAAGCCTATTAATATATAGGTTGATACTCATTAGTAGTGTAATGAGTCGCCTAATTACATTAATAGTCATTTGGAAATTAATTGGACCTTCAAAATGAGAGCTATAGTACTACACAAACATATCTACGGATCAACTCGAGATGGATAATGTGTATAATTGAACTGTAATTAGGTTCTGAGACGCTTAGACTTTACATGCGAGCATATCTATACATGTGTACTATTAACAATGTACTTTGTGATGTGTACATTATATGCTTTTGTATACAGACTGACAACTAAGATGAAGAAAAAATTTAAAATATTTTAACAAAAATTGATTCTAAAATAGTTTTAATGGATTAAAAATACTAATTAGTGCAACTGAAAAGAAGTTTCAAGGTTATCATTTTACACGTACATTTCTTTTGAAAGTGCCTTTTGAAAGAAAACAATATTTAAATATTTTTAGGACCAGTATACCATTTCAATGGACACTTGTAGCCAAACATACATCTTCATAGAGACATCCTTAAATTAAATCTTACATTGGTGAAATCAGCCCCGAAAATAGCTTTATCAACACCTAAAATAATAATAAAATTTATTTTGTTGACAAATATACACAATTTCGTCAGATACAAAGTAATTCGTCGCAAATAAAAAAGCCATTTTGTGACAAAGTGAATACCCAGAGAGAAAAAGGAAGTAAGATTATGTAACTAAAAGTATTACAATCTAAATGAAAAGCGTTTGTGAAATTTTAAGCGGTTTTTAATAACAACCAAGGTTTTTACGACAGGGGTCGTGAGTTTGTTCAAATATTTGTTCGCATGATTATGTTTCTTTTATATATATATAACTTGGAGAAAAACGAGTAAATAAGTCATATGTTGGAAAATGGCTACCTTTGCCATTGAACGTCTGCAAGTGAGAAGATAAAAACGCGATTTCAGGGCTTTAACATGGGAGTATTCTCTTCTTGCCACTGAATATTTTTTTTATTTATAACTTTATGCACTTTCATACTTCGGTACACTTAATGCCCAAGGTATTGTCTACCAGTCAACCTTTGGGTGGTGTAAATAAGTCTCAAATCTTGTGAAGTAAGCGCACATATATTACAGACTTAAACAACTGAAAATGCATTACTAAGCATTACATACATAAGTTTATATATGAATACATGAAAGCCGTATAATAAATGACTATGTATAAAAAATGTGGATGACATGAAATGAAAATAAAATGAAAAAAACATTTCATGTCATCCACATTTTTTATATTTTTTATCATTAATTCCATCACGACGAAGACTTGAAGACTCGAAGACTTAAGATTTGAAAACTTTAAATACTTGACATTCACAGAAATAGCTGATCCGGCTGGTTGCCATATCATCAAAAGAAGAAAATTGTGATTTTTTTTATATTTATTAAGTAGGGCACTTCAATAGTGAGAAAACTGGCACATAAAGAATGAAAGTATACGTGATACAAATAAAATCGCTTGTGGCCACCTGTTCTAGACATCAAACTATACTTCATCGACTGTAGTTTAATTATAAAAGAACAGTTTCTAAAAAAAAACCTTTTCATCACCCCCTTACTTCAAAATTGCGTACCACCCAATTAATCATCATAAAATTGTGCAATATAGCCGGGCGTACCCTGGGGTACTCAATTATGTACAGGTTGCTATGGCAACTGGTCCTTCAGGGGCACAGGCTGATGACACAGCAATAGTAATACAAATACGAGGACAATCACCTCAAATGGACCTTCGTAAAAAATGAGCGGTTTTATTTGTGATTGGGGAACTTTAGGGGGTCGAAAAAAATAATGTACTAAAGTTTAATTAAAATGATTTATATTAAAATAGGTATACCATCTCTGTTTTCCTAAAAAACAGCACGATAAAATATCCAATACTTAATAAGTCTAAATTCTTAACAAATTTTATGTTATGCCAAATGTGTTTTTTCATGTAGTTGTCTGTAAAATTTATAAACTTAGTGGTGTTCAAAAAAGTTGTATAAATAAATAAATAATATTGATAATCGTCCTTGTGGCTTTTCTTGCTGAAGAGTTTATAAGACTAAATAAGGCATTAACAAAAAATTGTTGCTTCTTTTCTACCCGAATACCTATAGCCAAATCTCAAATTCACACTTTCCAAAGTTAGGAACACAAAAAATACAATACCCAAGCGAAGCCATAGGCGATAGCTAGTAATTAATATTGAAGTCTAATTTACCCGCATGTCCCTATACATTATCCTATCTTAACATATACCACGTTGATCAAATAACTCGGTGGTCGTGTCAACGGCCATGCTTAGGGTGTAGTGTTGGCTACTAATTAGTACTGTCTAGTGCTGGACAGTGTGCAAATAGCTGAGGTAAGGAAACGCAATTGATTTAAGGCTTTTGATTATAATTACAAGGTAATCAATGTATAATTAAACGTAATTTTACAAGATATTAAAATTAATCTCCTATCTTTTCTACTAGTTTTCTTCGTGACAAAGTCAATAGAATAAATTTTATTTATTTCGGGTAAAAAATAGTTCTGTATCTATCTATTTTAATTTCTATAATATCTATTCAAAGTTGTGCTGATCGATTCAGTTGTCAAGACTTAAAAGACTAGGAAATGAACAAAATAGATTGGGAATTGTGTAATAATATGCCCAATAAACTCTCTCAACTTAAAGAAGCTTTTCTCGGCATTTAATATGAGTAATAATAAGAGAATTACTGGATAGACACAGAATGTCAAATCTACTTACTACCCCTCATTAGAAATTCAATTTAATATATGAGTATTCTTATCTCTTATTCTTTTAAAAGTATTTAAAATCGCATTAAGAGTTCCTCATACGTAATCTAACATTCAAAATGTATCATCATTTCACCCTAAATTCTAATCACAAAAGCATGCATTGTCAATTCAAAACTTAGAGTAAAAAATTGCGATTTCCATTTTGGCGGATGTCCAGACATCAAGCCATGTGGCCCACTGTGCAGTGATTAACATATTAATGCAGAATGTTATTAGCGTTAACTCATGGCCAGCTTTGGTTTACGTTATAGCTGATGAGGATACTGATGTGATTTGAGAGGTCTGCAGCTATTAGCCAGAATAAGAATAATTTGTATTTCTTCTTTAATAACTTTGAGATTATTTCGATATGTTTCGAGTACCAAAAAGATAAGTAAGAGTTTTCTAGAATAATACACCCATAATAAAACAAAAAAAAAAAAAAATAACTTGTTAAAAACTATTCCAGAGTAGAATAACTGTTTTCTTTTAAATCATTCAAAGCATTTCAGTTTAAGTTATTTCTGAAGTTCTGTTTAATTTTTAATTTTGAAAAAAATAAAAATTTGTGGACAGGCTTTGTAACGTGAATGAAATATACTGATAATTAGTGATTCTTTTGATTGAATAACTTAGGTATGTAATAGTTACATTTACTCAAATAAACATTTCTCGAGAAAATAGTAATTAATATTTATACGACTCCTAGAAGTTCCAACTGATTTTGGACTAGCGCGCTTGCACTAATGACTCCATAAAAACCGTATGTTTTCAAATGATATAAATTAGTACTATTTACTTACTTAGTTTTATTTTTAGGTAGAAATTAGCTTACCTGAAACACAAAAAATAAACATCAATACATGAATTGATGCTCTTATTTTGTAACAACTCTCTTAGTTACGCAAACAATTAGTCTTTGCGACCTTATCAACGAATATAACCTGGCGTAAAAGGGTAATAAAAAAGAAAGAAGACCTGTTTAAATTATAACATACTAAGAATATTTAAGTACAAATAAACATATGACTAAGGATTTCCATAAAACCCACTGTGCATTTATTCACATTGTTACACAAGTAGGGTGATGTATTTTCAGATTATCGTGGTAGTATATCCTTTTAGTTTATGACACATGACGTCTCACGTTGTCGAAACACTGTGTGTACAATGTTGATAGGTACCCATATAAGTCATACGTATTAATAACATAAGGTGGGCGTACACTGAGGAAGGATAAAATTGTAACTTATTTTATAATTTGGAAGATAGTTTTTTGTTTTTTATTTGTTATTCTAAATAGTCAATACCCGACCTACTTAATTAAGAATCATTGTTTCGTGGGTAGAGAAAGGGATTTAAAGTAAAAAAAATTAAAAAAATTGATGCGAGCCAAATATTTGATTTTATTTGAATAGGCCGAACAGTGGCATAGGAGAATGGAAGAGTAAAACAAAGAGTTTTTCCATCGACCCTAAATAACTTACCCAAAGGAGCAAACAGGTGACGATAGTGATGATGATTCTGATGGGCTTCCAAGTACCATCTTAGGAAAGAAAAGTTTTAGCCTCAATGAAACTTAAAAACAATCCCTAAAAAAAGTCACTTCCAAGTCTGTTATAGAACTGCAAAGTAAAAAGTAAACAAAGATAGAAGAATAAAAATTCAAAGAGATGTATTTTTACTAATTAAGATACATAAGATATCCCGAAATACACACGTGAATAAAACCGTGTATCCTCAATTAACACAGACTGTGAATAGAATACAACAGGAACACCTTAACACAGTCAATTAGAATCGAATTCATATGTTCTTAAGAAAATTTATTTTATCTGCAAGATCGCTCAGTTTCCGTGCCTAACGACAGTATGTTTGTATTGTGTACATTATTGTAAAACAAGCTAACGTCTTAAATAATTTGCATCTATTCCCGTTTTCAAAAAAGTGAGAGTCTTATGTTATTTGCGATTGATGTGCTAAATTTAGCATCGTATTTGAGGGTTAACTCGCATCACTTAAATAGCACGCACTTTTTCAACTTAGATTCCTTTTCATTTAGTTAATTTTCTGTCTTAAGTCACTTCTGTCTTAAACAATATATTCTAGTAGTTACAAGACTAAAAGATATAATAGATTACAAACAGATATTTTGATTTTATTTATTTGTTTATATTAGTGTCTAGTTACTAGATTTTTTTAAATTACATCTGTTATTGAAATATTAAAAGCATGCGATAAGCCGCGTGTGTCCCCTACCTAATGGTACGCGTTCCAATCATGCGTGTCACGAATGCGCAGGCGCCGCACTCGTATATCTGTCACTTGTGAACATTTGCAATGTAGTGTACCAATTGTGCACAATGTACTTTTCGATTGAGGGCCGGGGAACTTCAAACAGTGGGATTTCTACGTAGACTTTGTATTTTGTTTGTAATTGACTTTCTAGGGACTAAAGTATGAGAAATTCTCAACAAGAACAGTTGCTTAGCGAGGTATTTCAAGGTTAAAATTAATTCAATGTTTTTGTGGAGGAACGGGTGTCATGTCATGTCCATCCAACACAAAGGGAGGATCCTCCGACCAGGCGAAGTGATTATGCCTGGCGGGCCGCTGCCCCACGATTGACGTAAGGGTATTGTATATATGCTAATGGGCGAGAAAACTTCTATTGCGCGATTTAGGATTGGTAGTTTCTTAGTTTCCTTCGTTACTCCGTAGTTCGACGTATCTTCGATAGATGGCGTTGTCATATGTTTTTGTTGTGGCAGTATGTAGAAGTCGCCACAATTTCTTTTTTGACCAGTGACGTGTAGTAGGAGAGCTCTACGTCTGGCAGTGGTCTACATTACAGTTATCTAACTCTGAAAAACTCGAAGCAGGATATCCTGAGGATATTAACAATGGAGATACGTTAGGTATGGAACTAGTATAAGGTGTTTTTTAGGGTTGCGTACTCAAAAAAGAAGAAAGAAGAAAATGTTAATAATTTTAAGAAAAAACTTAAACAGTTCGTTTTGGATATAATCTATATCCGGCCCTGGCAACGTTTGTATATTTCTACCTACATCATACACTTTTATTATTTATTATTCGTGTGAGTCTATCGTTGCTACCTTCCATATTCCATATTCTGTATTGTTTGTTGAGTATCATTTCTTCTCTGGAATATATTTAACCGTGTTTACTGTTGATCAAGAGTTTATGACAGTATTGGTTTTTTTGAGTATATAGTGTTAATTTGTTGGTAAGTCCTAACAGAGTGTGATTACTCCTAGTACCAGATTATTATTATATTTTTGGGACAGAGTTGGTTAAGGTGTAAGACATGATAATGTGGTATGTACCAGTGCTTCCCTGTTAACAAGCTTAAATAAAAATTCTATTAAGCCACTTGACTACGTTAATGTTGTTAAATTTTTCTCATTAAGTGAATTTTGTTGTCAATTTCTTTTGTGAAAAACAAAGTTCTATAACCATAAAGGCTAAAATGGGACCCTATTACTAAGACTTCACTGTCCGTCTGTCCATCATTAACCATTAGACAGTAGGTATTTTTAAAGATGATGTATTTCTGTTGCCGCTTAACAACAAATACTAAAAAACAGAATAATATAAACATGTACAACAGATGTCATTTTTTGCTTTTTTTATCGATATTGGCAACGGCAACAGGTAGACGCTAAAAATGTATTGATATGGTATGGAACCCTTTCTGGGCTAGTCCGACTCGCACTTTTCCGATTTTATTTGAGGCAGAGGTGGATAGGGGTACATTTTAAGTTTTAGTTTGAGGATGACAGGTTCAATTTGCGAATATTTACTAACGACAGTGTATACCTACCATCAGACGAACTGAGTGCTTACCATCATTAGAAACATCAGGTAACATTTTTTATTAGTTTTTAACCCATTTGCGTGATTCATATGGTTTTTTTATCTTTGTCAAAATTTCAGAATAAATATAATGTGCACATGTTATGTTAAAAGCATTTCCTACTTTGTATGTTTATATTAAATGTAATAAACTCGTTACTCGTTAGTTCACCATTTGCTGCAGAACAGGCTGGATCCATAATATATAAGTATGGGATTTAACTAGTTAAATTCGAGGTAAAGAATATATTAAAGAGGAAGGTGACTAACTGGATACCCAGAGATCAAAGCACAGCTCAAACCGCTGAACCTAGAATCTTGAAATTTTCCATGTAGGTACTTTATTTAACGTAAATGAGCACCACGATAGGAATTTTTGAAATGCCACCCTTAAGGGGTAAATAGGGGAACTTCGAGCGAAGCCGCGGAAAAATCTAGTATTTCGTAGAATTACACATAAACTATAAGGAACTACGAAGTTTTTTTGATGTATGAGCTCGCCAAAGTGACTTTATTCTGATGGAAAGCGTGAGCAGAATCAAGATACATATTTAATGCGAATGTAGACAATGCAACAATACAGTATGCTGACCCACACTATGGCCTATTTCGGTGCTTCTGCTTCACTGGGCCTCCGGTCTCGCATTCACCACCAAAACACGACAGCACAAATGCTGTCTTATATTGGTCTACTGCGAGGGGTTAGTAAAACCCCTGTGGACCCTGCATATTCTTCGGGATATAATTGGACCGGAGTGATTCCACGGCCTCATAGAAAACCGACGTCAAACAGCGCTTGCACTGTTTCACCGAGTGAGTGAGGATACCGCAGGCCCATACCCGAACCCTTCCCCCATCTCCCTCCCCATTCCATAAAGGACGGCAACGGACTTGTGATACCTGTGGTGTTGTAGGTGTCCGTGGGCGGCGTAATCGCTTACCATCAGGCGACACGTATGCTAATTTGCCCTTATTACATAAAAAAAGTGATATCAGTGTGGTATATTACTGTAGGTGCCCGTTTACCTCGATGTAGTACATCAGGACCTCGTTCATTCTAAACTTATTGAAAGTTGAATCAAAAGTTTTATTGGCCTTTCAATTAAATTTCTCAAATAAAGTACAAGTTTCAATGAATAAGTTTCATAATAATTTTAACTTGTATGAAAGTTACAAACAAATTAGTTTCAATACATAATATTTGTGGTTAACCGACTGCATTTATAAAGCACACGGATTTTAATTAATTTCTGCCCTCACACCTTCGCTATATTAACCCTTAACAACTTGTTATAAAGATTAAATTGCTTTGAAAGTGATTTACAATACTTTTTCCAATTTTCGTCTGTTGAAATGTTAATAAAATAAATTGTTTTGTGCGGTTTTCGCTTACTGTTACGTTTTTGCCCGAAAGTAATGTAGTTATATTTTTACTTCTTAAAATTGTATATAAATTTAACAATTATATATATATATAATTTTTAAATTTATATACAATTTTATTACATTATATACAAATTTATATACAATATATTTATATCAGTTGTCTAGTACCCAGTTTTTTTATGAAATTGGGGCCAACGAGTAGATGTATCGCCTGGTGGTGCGATAACCATCCCACCCCGGATATCCGCAACACAAGAGGCATCACAAGTGCTTAGCCGGCCTTTGGGAAATGGGGGATGGGGGTAGGGGTTGTGGTATGGTCCTACTGTATCCTCACTCACTCGGTGCAAAACAGCGCGAGGGCTGTTTCATACCGTTTTGGCTGAGACCGTTGTATCATCACTCCGGTCGGCCCATTCATGCTGAAACGTGGCTCTTCCATGTCTCTGCTTAGCTTGGGACTAGATGCCGCTGTGTGTTAGATGTCCGAAACATTTATTTATTTGTCGCTGAAATCCGGAATCATCAATAATCCGCTATAGTGTGACTCGCCATAACGCATTATTGTAACGTCTGTATTAGCAATAAGTGCGGGGACCACAACTTTTAGATATTGCTTATGCCTACCATCAGGCAGAGTAGTCACTTAGGCAGGTTGATACTGCCCTTATCTATAGACCAGTAATTCATCCAATTCAGTCCATCTCGAGAATCGAGTCACAAACGTTTCAACCAATTTAACTGAGTTTCAGACTTAACTCTCCCGGTTTGGAATGATACATAGATATATTTATTTACACAGTTACTATTTCTGTTCTATATATGCGCTACTAGTTGAAACCTGCAATTTTATCCGGGGTCGTTATCGTACACTTTCAACAAAAACTGCGGGTAATGTGACAGGGAGAATTTTTTCTAAAAAAGTCTATCTTCAGATACTCATTATACCATTAGCTATCAGCATGTAAGTGTCGCATAAAAATTTAGAAAAACAGAGATATGCCGGAACAAAGAAATAAAAAAAATTAAATTGATTTTTAGATGTAAGTACCATGTTCAGCTTTCATATGCATTTAGTGAAAAGTGTTGATTTGACTAACGGACACTTATTTCGTTTATTCGTATAGACTATGCATGCGAAAGAGAGTGAAAATTATTACTAGATCACATCAGAATGTTAACATAATAGATCTGAAAGAAATTAGACACAGGATATACTCAAAGAGAGTCTTTTGAGATGCTAGTGTCACATACCACCAAGTAACTGTTCTGCTCGCTTACTTCCAACACTAATTCAATATGGCTTTCATGTACAGTGTAAATACATATATAGTACACCAATTTGAAGTGCGAGGCAAGGTTCGAAGCCATCAATACCTCACAGAACTATTTTAATTACACGACGGTCCACTCGCCTCACTAACGCGCATCTATACACACTATGTATGTATATTCGAACTGTTATAAACTCAGTTAACCTACCCGGATAGTACTTAATCTATTTCTATAACTTAGTGTTGCTTAGCACCTATGGTTTCTACAGGAATAATTATTTAGAAGTCAGTGCCACTAAATATTCTGACAACTACAACGATTATTGATGTTCTCCTAGCCGATTACGGCCACGGCAGGAGATGTTATAGAGAACAAGTGTGTGCGCAAACACAGGTGCATTCCCTGTTCCCTCGCTCTCATAATCCGATGGGACGTTAAACCGACACTATCGGGGCGATATCAGAAGCGGAGGTGAACTTTCAAATGAAGTCATTATGTATTTCTACATTCAGAAAAAAACAATAACACATTTGGCCCGACCCGAGATTCGAACCCAAACTCCCTCGGTGGGGTATAGGCCCCCTCGGGCCTTTACCCCACCGGGGTTTGCGGCGGGGCGGTGTGTCGGAATTGAACCGAGTAAAACCACACGGTGTGCTAATCTGCGCCTGACACGGGAGAGATCCGGGAACCACTTTCTTACGCCATCCGAACCTCTCCCAGCGCCTGGCCGCACTGAAGCGGGCTCCGTCGTCTGATGGAAAACTCTCAATTTAGGCGACGTACGGCGCACGCGTAACGTCGTGCCCTCGCGGCTGGGCCAACTACTGACACTAGTTCAACCTTCAAATTCGGTTCACTCTCAGGATTGCGGAGGTCCAATACCAGTCGCTCCGTAGAAAAACTGACATTCAGGTAAATCCGGTTGAACTAGTAGCTGACAGGCTAGGAAGCAGAAAGAGCTGCTTTGGATATAGTGAGTGAGGAAGCCATAATATTTCTGGAGGACGTCGGAGAGGGAGGTTATTGCTAATGGGGTTTCAATGTGTACTTTGCCTGATGGACAGCATGAGCAGAATTCAAGAGTGGTGATCAAAATACTTATTGCGAATGCAACCAATGCAACAGTGTAGCATGGTGACCCACAGCGTGAATGCCTTTTAAGATCCTTCTGCATCATTGGGCCTCAGGTAATAATCGAATGAATATTGTTTACTACTTAATCACGACTGAAAATATATTCTGAAATAAGATAAAGGTTAATTTCACTCCTTCAAAAATATTGAAAAAAAACTGACATTTATGGAAGAGCTTCGACAAAGCTTAGAGTGTCCTACTGTGTTCATGTTTAAAAGCAATAGCAATACATATATTCATTTGAGTAAAACCACAGCAAAGCATTAATCCTGGGCATATCAGATTACTTAGCATTTTGTCGATAACAATGCATCGCGGTTCGTTATCGACGTCGTTATGCGACCACTTGCGATGAGTACTAGGGATGGGACAGAACGGGTAACAGACGTATCGATAAACTTGATATCTTGTTAGTTTCCTTTGCCAGCATATTGCTATGTTCGTAAACGTCTTTTCGGAATAAGCACGAACTGACTGATAAACTTAGAACTTAAAATGATTCACGTCTCACTCATATTTCAGACGTATTCAATGTGCCCATGTTATCGCGCCATTTCTATATCCTGCATTTTTGTCATTGCAACGTATTTTTAATCCACAATCTTTTGTTACCAAAAAATTCCTCACTCTATAAGGCAATATTATGTAACACATACATTCTACGTTATTATTTATCAGGTAAATTTCGTCTCCTGTGAAAATCTGTATAAATCATGAATTATTGTGTATTTACAAATCATGACTGATGATGTAAATTTTTATATTCATTTAAGAAATCTTTTCAGAACTGGTGTAAATAGATCATTTTTTTTAAAAAGCACTTCACTTATTCGATAAACACGGCAGAAATTAAAGATGATTTCATCGATACCGATAGACATAATTACGACAGTGACATCTCTATATAAAAGATTCACATATAACCGAGCTCGTTAGCACTACGATCGGTTCAATCCGTTACAAAATTTCATATTTTTTGTAACTTACCTTTACATAATGCTATATCTAGGATTTCAGCATAGACCTATTGACATCTGAAGATTTTATTTCTATAGATCCTTTAGAAAATTAATCTTTAATTGCATATTTTACTAGCAAGGCAACAAATTTAGGTGGTTATTGCCAACAAACTGACAAAGTCTTTTTTATTTTACTGACAGTCAGAACCATGTTAGTTTATTCTGTTGTGAGTACTTAGTGTCAACTTCTTGACGAAGTGCCATAGTAAACAAATTATGTAACCTTTGCCAGACCAAATTTTAATACACCTATAGTTAATGTACTAAGATTATTTGAAAAAGAAATAACAAAATTCTAACACGGTACTTCCAAAATAAAATTCGTTTGCTTAACACACAAAACACACAAAACTTGGTATTCCAATAACATATAGCTTTTAAACCGCCAACATCGACATAGTCACTCACACATATCGGCCTTTGAATGGGCCGCTTTATAAATTCAATTCTGTGCTATCTGTGGTCCTCTGGCCGCCATTACTCACCGGCTGATGTTTGTTTTCATTTTTGTGAAAAATAGATTTGCAGTTTTCAAAATGTTGCTTATTTTATGTTACATTTTATCTAGTGGGTACATCATTAAAATATATAATCTGTGTTTTATTTCATTAAATGTTGGTTTACGAATATTTTTTAGTTTTTTTTTGTTCGTTATAGATGGGAAGTGAACAGGCAGCGCCACAGAAGGTATGGAAGGATGAATATTAGAGTGAGTGAGGTGTCACCTACGCTGCAATAAATGATTAATAGCGTTACGTCTTTTCTTCTACAACTCAAGTATGATAATTACTATATACTTGTATTTAATTATTCCTTGAAGCTGTACATAATCGTTTATTTGATCTTAATCCATATCACCATCCTCTACCTCTTTCTACCGTTGCCTTCACTTCTTTCTGTTCCTTTTATTATACTCTTCATTATTTCATCTAATACTTTAAGAGTTTGGCTAATGGTGATACGCATTTCTTACTACCTACATAAATGGTACTAAATTAATAGTGGCAAAATCCCTTCTAATATTATAAATTCGAATATTGTCTGTCAGTTTCATCTTCACGGTTAAACCGCTGAATTGATTTGTATGAATTTTTGTATAGAAATCGACTAGATCATGAAGAAGGACATAGTTTTTTTGTCGTGATAATCGACTTGCAAGCGGATAAAGCCAGTATGTATGTAAAGTACGATTTCTGTTACTCCTCAGTTTCAAATTCCTTATGTGCATTGTTAAATATTTAAATATATAATGACTTTGTTGATTATCGTCGTATGTACTGCTTAAGCCGTATCTCACTGTTTTCTAAATGACATGCAAAATGAATAATTAATTGTTACTTAGACATCTAGATTTACTTAACAGTGTTAATTTGTCAACAATTTACGACCGCGGAGATTGCTGTAGAGGCATGTATTGGAAAAAACATCAAACGGTCGGTTGAAACACGTCAATTAGATATCCTTGTTATCAACCATCACTTTAACTTTAATACTACTAGCGCACGTGTTTTCCTCCGACTAAGATCCCGGACCCTTTTAGCGCTGTGAAAAAGAATCGCACTAAGCCGCCATAGTGTGGGGCGAATTGCTGCATTGTCAGCATTCGCATCGAATATTTGTGTGGTGACCACCACTCTTGGATTCTACTCATGCTTTCAATCAGACAGAGTTAAGTCACTTTAGCAGGCTCCGCCGGTCTGATGGAAATCTCTTACAAAATAAAATTTTAACTGAATTCTTCCTCGCCATATACTATCCTCTACCACTATTGAAATCACTTAACGTCCTCGGTTATTGCAAGATCGAAAGTTAAAAAAGTGAAAATAAAAATTCCGACGAAATTCGATTACTTTTTGAATTTTGAAACTTTGAGCTATCTTAATGCGATCTTTAATCCAATCATGTTGATGAGTTTGAGGATCTGCCAAAACTGTTCAGTGGAACCTAATCTCTGGCAATCAAAGGTCAACTACGAAGGGAAACCCCATCGAATCTTCTAACACCTCCTGCAGCCTATCGTGTCGACACGGGCCAGAAGTATGTGGTGTTTCCACTAAAATTCACCCGAAGCCTACTCTAGGGAAGCCCTGTTTTACGTGATTTCAATCCCCTTCCCCAGAAATTTTTGATCTGGCCGGTATTTTCAACGGCCAGCGTGTTCTACAAAAGTTAAATATAACATTAAACAGCTGTTTTATAAGCTACAAAATATATTTCACGTTTTAGTATTTGAATAGCAAGTCCTAGTTTCGCTGTGCGCAGCCATATTTTTAATCCCACGCCTGACTGTCATTACTGGCCCGCCATGCAATGTACACACGTTGCGATCTCCAAATAATATATGCGGGCACACGGCTCGTCACTGTACGCAGATTAGTGTCTCCATAAGCCTCGATTAAACCGGACACGTCTCTGATTTTTGAATAGAACGGACGTCTGAGAGTGTACGCTATTCGTTCGTATATTGTTGTTGCGTTTTTTAAACCCTGGTTCAATCCTGGTCCTTTCAATGCGTTTAGAATTGATTTGTAGTGATTACTTATTCCAAAGTAACGAATTATAAGTTATTTAGTGATCTGATGTCACATAAATGGGATGTTTACTATGGTAATATACGCTAATTAGTATCCGATATTTAGGCACTGCTTGGACCAGTGATTAGCGATCCTGGTAAGCCAGAGGTTTATCTTTCATTGCTACTCAGGATAAAATGTTAAATAATGAGCACGATTTTTTCTATGCTTAGGTGCAGTATATAGTAATCCCTTTAAGCGAGCGATTCTTGTATATATATATAATCTTCATCTCATCGTATGCAGGGGTTTTCGGGAGCGATATATCGATCTAGCTAGGATACATTTTTAGAAAACGTCAAAATGTCAAAGTTTTATTGTTAATCTATGTCCATTTAGCACCATCTATCGCAACTCGAGCGAACTACATTAAACTATACTGGGACAAGATCCACTGCGCTGTAATTGGTGCAGAATAAACAGGATAAGGGCGTACCAAGAGAGGACGCCACTAAACGAGGGCGCCACTAAACTTTTATTTTTATTGGACCGAGCAAAGCTCGTCAATCAAAGATCATCCAGGTTCTATCAATACTGTGTATCTAAATTAAGTAAAGTCAGGCAAAGACTCAGTTCAGCCTAATTAGGCATCAAACGTACGATTCTAATCTTTATTCCATTGTCCTATTCATTATTTTTTCATGGTCTCCCTGTTTATATGTACTATAAATGCTCGGAGCGTGACTTTGCAAGGGAATTTTTCGGGCATACGGGGCTCTATACAGAGTGCAAAAATGTGTCTAATTGATACACCGGGTTGTGTTTGTGATGAATACCGTTTGTGTCCGCTGATACGATTTTACGATGACGTTTTAATTGAGTTGCGTTTTAGTTTTTCTGATGATAACTTTTGGAGGACAGTTAAGTTGACGTTTTTTATTTTTTTAGAAATCAGTTAGTACAATGCTTGTTTGATATAACAACTAGTAACACTATTTGGGTGTCTGGCAACCTTATGTATCAGAAAAATAGAAGCGTTATCTGTTTCGATCAACTGTAACTATATTAACAGTAAAAATTTTTTTTGGGGGATGAAAATCGTTCACCTTTTCCTATGCTAGCGGAATTCCGTTGTTGTTGAATCAAAACAAAATTGCAAAGACAACCTGAATTTCTTAACATAAAACATAAATACTCTCAATTATTTTCACGAAGTTGCCCGCGACATTAAATTCTCAAATTAACCGTATTTAAATACAGGAACAAATCGGCATTAAACGTATAGGAACGGGTCGAGTCTACATCATAGTGAAACAACGCGTGCTCTTAACCGATCAGAGTCGCTTTTGTGTGGATGCAGCGGGGCGGAGACGCTGCAACGCTGAGCTTGCACGAGACTACGCACACCTAACGACGTAGAGCGTTAAGCTGAAGAGCTTCTGATTAAAGTCTATATATATTCTGAGGGCCTAATATGAGTTTACTCGACAGGAAATGCATGTGGCGTTGCGATTGGTAAAAAGGTTGAGAATAAAAAATAACAAAAGGAGGTACCATGCTGGGCAGACGGGTTGGGAACTGACGTGTGATGGACCGGAATCATTAAATAAAGTATTTACTTCCTGTAAAACGACTTGGTTTAAGATTGAAGATGCTCGTTTCTCTAGTCGTCGTTTTCACGTAGTCCTCCACCAGAACTCGCAAGACTTCGATCTCACTTAACCAGACGCCATATTTCTTTGTTTTCATGTAGTCCTCCATCAGAACTCGCAAGACTTCAATCTCACTTAACCAGACGCCATATTTCGCAGTAAAGCTAAGTCTTTGAGTTTCCCACTTATTCCAATATCCAACATGCAAACTACAGTTATTTTAAATCCAATCTCTCAATTAATCGATGTTCGGTTAACAGTCTGCTAGCGTTCCAAATTCTTTAAGAGATCTTTCTGGTACTTAGAACAAGCATTCGAGGAAAATAACAATTGATGGTGGACCCTACAGAATGAAAGAAAACCAAAATTACAAAAATACCTAAAGCTTTGAATTTCCCCATATACGAACGAGTCCTTGCAATGACCTATAGCTGTCCCCGGCGCACTTTGGCGCTCTTAGGTTTCCTCTTAAGTTACAGTTTCTTTTAAACTGGATAAACCAGAAGTTATTTTGATATATGTTTCATCTTTGGCAATTCGTTCCTTCTTAAAATCTTAATGAATATAAAGCAGCAGAAAACAAAGAAATCAGTATTCTCTCTTTATCGATGTTGATTATCGATAATAACAGGGTTAAAGTAAACATAATACGATGAAAAATGTCGTATCTACCTTCGTTCTAAGTATCCATGGCACAACATTATCACCAACAAATTATAAATATATATTAAATGTTTCACCTACTTTATTCCTTTTTTTTAAACCTTTTAATTGTGTATCTCGTAACGATAAATGACGTCATAATTTGACCATCGACATTTTAGCCATATGACCTATGACGGGAACAGTGTGATTTCTTAATACGTCACCACCCGGATAACCTAGAGACCTCCAGTTCATTTTATTTCATGTCTTGTAGTAACATTGATGTTTCTTTCTTGTACCCAGTGGTACTGTCAGTACTATAGTACATGTAGTTTAGCTGTTTTAGCATGGAAGGGTCATACGGTTAGAATAGTTCGACCAGAGTAATAGAATAGAGTAGAATAGATTAGAATAAACTTTATTGTACACCAATTGGTACAGTCAATATCACGAACTCAAGCAAATATTTAGTTACAACTTAACACAGCTTCGTAACTTACAAGGCATCGTGTTGCTAAAAGTTGTATCAAGTTGTCTAAAAGGCTATTCCATAATTTTTGAAAATTGAAGCTAAGTAACGCATATCGCTATATAATTATACAGCCTGTTATTAATTTATCAGTTTGTTTTATATGCATATGCGAGTTTGGTTGTTCATTTGTTACACTTTTACTCGTAAACTACCAGCCCCATTTAAACATTATTTCACCGAGTTTCAATTCTTCAAGGTTGCTTTTTTCCCTCGATAACAGACATATACGGAAACGGAGCCGCGGTAATAAGATAGTATTATATTTCAGTTATTGAGTCATTCACTGAATGAGCGATATGCTACAAAACTATTTGAAGGGAAGTACCGTTTGTTTCTCAAACAAAGCTTTGTGTGGACCGTATCCGATCGCTGAGCCCTGACTGCACCAATGACAATTAACGCACCAGACGCACCTCGTAATGCATATCTTGTAACGTGGAGTTATCACAACTAGATGTGACCAGTATTGTACTCATCAATCTCCGCCTTTCCTTGGTCTTTCTCTATAACTATGTTGGGAGCGAATTTTAGTCTACTTCAAATTGGTTGAACTTCGATTTCCTATATAAAGCGACTGCCGTCAGGCCGTAGCACAAGTACTAGGAGATATAATAACATCTAGGCAATTTAGGAATCCAACATTCGACAAACGACTGCCAAAAATGGTTCTAAGAAAAATTGCTGATTATTTTCAGATTTAGATCATTAAATTTTGAATAAACTATACTTTTTCCATTAAATTTGAAAGTAACTCTGCCTGTCCCTATATTTCAAGGGTAAACCGCTGAACTGATTTCAATGAGATGCGGCATTGAGATACTTTGATTCTTGAGGTCAGGGCATAGGATACTCTTTACTGCCATAACTAAAACACATTGGCACTTGTGAGCGGTAAAAGCTGGTATAGATTAAAAAAAGAAATAAAAACGTTTAAAAATACTCGTACAACAGAATATGGTATAATATGATTTAACCTATAAAATACCACCAACCCGCCCCGGTTTCGCACCGGTTCTTTACGGAAAATATAATAGAGTCTATGTCTGTCTGAGAAGATGTACGGCTTAATTTTTTCTGAGGTCTTCAACAAATATCTATATGTTTCAGAAGTACTAAAAAAATAAACAAATTATTAAATCATTCGCAAGATTCAGCCTATTTATTGGTAAAAACCGCATAAAATTATATGGAGTAAGTTTTAAGTTTATGGCCAACAGATAGGCAGACGCGGCAGAGGACTTTATTTTATGATACGTAGTGATAGTTATAAGACAGAAATAACTGACGCTTTGGGTTGGACATTACAAAATAATGTTCGTTGACACATCTAGCGTTAGATGTTCGTGTAAGGATGTTTTAGCAATACATAGTTGATTGAGCCGTAGCTATTTAGGGCGAGGCGGGAACCGGCGCCATTGCGCACCATTGTGTTGTGTTGTTCCTGGTTTATTTCAACATGAACATATGTACTTGTTGCTGGAGATGTGCTTTATTTTTCTATGAGTTGTTATAGTTGATTATTATTTATAATATAGATGGCTAGCTTTTGCTCGCAGCCCCGCCCGTGTATGTGTCGCGACAAAGACTAGCATTCAAATCGCTTCAATGGTTTGGCCGTGAAAGCATAAAGATAAATATACCGTCATCAACTGCCTTAAGAAGTATTAATGCCTATTTAATCTAATGAACAATTGCAAATTGCTTGTTAGTTATTACACTATTTATAAATGTGTACCACGTAGTCGTAACGAGATCGATGAATCACTTCTTTTCAAACTAGCTGCGCCCGCGGTGTTACCTACTGTTGTTGATGTTGGATGAATTCTCATATTTTTAGCTACCAACCGTTCTAGAGATTAGTCGCAACAAACAAAAATAATAATAATAATAATAAACCTTCGTTCGACGTAATGTCGAGTTTTTACGCTACAAGTATGATTAACACATCGATAGCAATAGATTTAAAAAAAATCAAAGTTTTTGTTGCCAGCTAAGAGAAGATTAAGTGATCTTATAACATAGTTTGTCTTAACCTGGTAATCTATTCCAGGTATTGCAGTTTGGGAGTATGTATTAAGTAGGTATATAGACATAAATAATAACTCAGTTGTTTCATAATAGGCTATGAAATGAAAATGATCAATTTTTAGGAAAATTTAAATTCGTTAATGACATTTCACCTCTACATATTCGGTACAATATATTTTTGTGCAGTAAAGATGAAACAAATTAGATAAATACGTCGTATATAAATGAAAAATATAAATAAATAAATATTTAGGGCATCTAACACACAACACTATCTAGTCCCAAGCTAAACAGAGTGTTATGGGTACTGGACAAGTGATATAATTACATATATACTTTTTTTCGTAAAAACATACATACATATTATGCATAGAAAACTCTCAAATTCCGAAACAAATATTTGCAGATCACACATACATTTAGACCGATCTGGGAATCGAACCCGAGACCTCAAGCACAACAGTTGCATACGCTATCACTACGCCACCAAGGCAGTATTAGTAGAATATTATGTATCCTACCAGAATAAATAAGTTATTATTTTGTTAGTTATCAAGTTTGTAGTCATTTATTAAATAAAATTATTTTTAACACAGTTTCGTTGTTTGTTATGTGTGATGTAACCCACATCTTAAACTACATAAATATTATCATCTATTTTAATCACTTTATAGGACATCAGTCAGGAAATAAATCTCTACATACCCACTATAAATAGAGCAACATCAATAGTATAATATTGTATTCAGTCATACAGGATGTCCGGCTGAACCGCTGATGAATGAGGTCTTTCAAAACGTGTTTCATTCGTTACAAAATTATCGCCACTACCGCCATCTATGTTGTTGATTTGGAACAGGCTACAAATGAATTCGATGGTTGCGGTCGATCAAAACTTTTTATTTGCCAACATAGATAGCGCTGATAAACATAATTTAAATATGGATTAATTAAAATATATTTATGTAAGTCTGTGGTCAGAGGACGTCCCACACTGCGTTTGCCAAGATGTATGATGATGATGATAAAAATATATTCATAATATTTTTTATTTGGTACAAATAAAGCTAACTTGCCTTAAAGGTTTAAGAAAAAATTAAGAATATCCACATACCTGTACAGCGTCATCCAAGCACCGTCCCCAGGCATCGCTCCTGTCCACCAGAGAGTTCCACTTATCCGCTAGCTTAGCGACTTCTCTCCTTATAGACCTGGCGAGTTCCCGAGCCTGCTCCTCTGCAGAGCGATATCCTCGGGAATCACCTTCGTTTTCGCGGCTCGCTGTTGAACAAAACTATTGTTAAATAACAATAAAACGATTTTCTTAAAAAATACGTTACAAAAAATGCTGCCCTCTATAAAATCGCAAATAGTTTGAACAGATGACATACCAGCAGACAAATTACTTGATGGCAGGTCTACCGTCGCACATAGATACTTGCAACTCAAAGGTGGGTTGCCACTCTTGAAGGGGAATTGAGGGGAGGAGAGAAGATGTTTCTGGTAATCTTACTCACTCCGAGAAAAGTAGTAAAATACAATAGTCTAACACCAATGTTCAAAGAGACCGACTTATCGACTTATCACTAATTTAGTAGTTTTAACGAGTCTTACATTCTCTAAGAGGTATACCTAATCAGATCGTTAGAGATCGGGAGAGCAACGCTTCGGCATGAATGGGCCGGCTCGACAGGAGTGATACCACGACCTCACAGAAAACCGGTGGGCAACAGCGCTTGCGCTGTGTTTCATTGAGTGAGTGAGGATACCGGAGGCCCATGGGCAAACCAGTTGTGACACATCTGGTGTTGTGGGTGTCCATGGGCGGCAGTAATAGCTTACCATCAGGCGATAAGTCTTAACGTGTACTTTTGGACCGAGGTATCATAACGATTAAGAAATTAAGTTTTAACTTGCGATCTTACAGCAATTGCAGCCCCCATCAAAAAACTGGCAAGAAAGTAAAAAGAAAGCTCATCAATGAGACACGGTATCGAAAAGAAAGTATCGATACTGTACTCATGCAAGAGTAGTATCAATAAATAGGATAAACCGGATCGCAGTCATAATCGTGTCCCATAGGCGAGCTGCTTTTTTAGTCCTCGGCTCACTCCTCGGTAAGTACTCGATATTTTGCTTACTGTGTTTCGTTATGATACCGTGTCCCTAATTCTAAACAAGAACTAAAGTAGACTTCTATATAAATTTATCAAAAAAAATACTAATTATATATATAATTGGTAGTTTTCTACATAAATTTGTTTATTAGTAGATTTTACCCTTTTCTCTAGTAAAACTCATTTTTTAGTCGTTTTTTATGAGAAATGCCGGGGTTGCGTGTATTTTTTGATTTGGTTAGCCAGCTTGATGAACAGTACCTCATCGCATACAATACGGATGGACTAAAAGTTCCTAATGAAGTTGTAGATAGTTATCTGCCACAATATAATAAGATTGCTGATATATATCAGATATACATTATCTGATACGATATTAATCCATTATAAGATAAATCTATCGCAGACTTGTGAAATCGAAATCTGTAGTTATCTGATAGATAAATTCGTATTAGACTATCAGGGACTTTGTGATTAAGATTTGTATTATTTTCTAGCCTTTGTCCGTAGCTTTCGTTTTGGTATTTATGCCGGTTATTGCAGTAAAGTATAGCTTATGTACTTACTCATGAATCAATCTATGCCCTTGCTATATTTCACTGAAATCGGTTTAGACAGACAGAATCACTTTTGGGGGTAATATAGTTGTAATTAAATATTTTTACTGTGCTATTTAAATGGCAATATTTATTGGAGTAGTCATGCCCCAAATTGTTGTATTATATAGCCTATAACTATCATCAGGCTATCGTCACCAACTATATTGCTACTATATGTACGCTGACCGAAACCAATGTACATTTTTGTCCAATAAATATTGAAAATTCTTAAATAAACTCAGAAAATAATTGTAACGGACTCATCACTGCCCTATTTTTACAAAACAAGTAGGTTTCAAGTCTACTTGCCTTGTCACTGGTGCACGAATGTAAACGAGCCACTCGGCAGCGACGCCGTGTACCGAAATATTATTCAATTTTTTTTCATCTTGCAACATTTTTCTTTTTGCGTTTAAATAATTCAGTTTGTGGAGATTTCTATTTTGGTTTTAATAGTTCTGTAGATAATAATGCTTATAATATTAGTACCTGGATGAATGAGGTTTCTTTTTGGTAAAATTCTATGAATACTAGCTAGATTAATTTATCGCCCCCAAAACCTGCATACTAAATTTTATGAAAATCATTGGAGCCGTTTCCTAGATTCAGATTAATAATATTTATATATACAAAAATTGTTCATTTAAATATATTAGATTTTGTAAGGTTAATTAATTGTACCACAATTTATAAATAAGCCTACATTTAATAACAATAGTTTTATTTAAGACGCATCTAGTATATATTTTTAAAAGTCTAGCAACTTGGAAAAAGCTTACTAAAACCAGGGCTTAAGAAACTGTTCTGTTATTAATTAGGACCCAAACTTTTGGCAAAGCTATAGACAGACACCAGAATACCTTATGGTGTTCGATTTCAACATAACCAATCAGCTCGGTGAGGCAATAATAATTAAAACAACGTATTCAAAGTTATTTAAAAAGAAACGAACAAATATATTATTATACTAAAAGAACCTCTCGGTTTTTATTTAGAAACTTGCTACCCGCCAATCGACTTACAAATTTAGTCGACTATTTGCACGTGTTGGTTGCAATTTTTGTAAGCAAATTTTTGTAACTTCCTGCGCGAAATGTTTGTTAAGGGATTTCGGTCGTCTGCGATCCTGAAATATTGGATACAGAGTAGGTTTATTTAAATATTTTCTCTGTAACATGGGTGTGAACAGCAACAAAAAAAATTGTTATAATATATACCATACCAACTTTTAGTATTGTCATTTTGTTATCACCAATTAGTTTTGTCTGCTTTCATTGGATCTCCATTTTGTTTGTGAAAGAAAGATATAAAATATTCAATAGCCGAAACACTAAAAGTCACGTTTTCATACATGTGCGCCACTTGGCATAGGTCAGCGGTCTGACTTTTAAAGTCATGGAAGCAATAAAGTTCGGTCAACGTTTTGAAAATAAAATTGAAGCGGGTTTTAAATTTCTTATATAATATCTTGTATTAAGCAGAAGTATGAACAGGAACAGACACAGAAGTATATTAAATGCCTTGATTTTGTCGATTATTATATTAGTGCCTCAAACGTAATAAAGGAAATTTATTGTCGTCGACGAAAAAGGAAGATCAGTATGAAAAGTATTGGGAAGATGAATAGCTAATGACAGTAAAGGGGGACATGTGGTGACGAAGGAGACTACCAACGACAAACTATGCAAGACAACATTACTTATTATAAAATTATAAAAGGTATATTGTATTTACGGATGGATAAGTGTAAGTAACAGCTCGAGCAATAGCTATTGCTGGAAATACTAGCAAATTTCGACTTCTTTAACTTGTTTCTGTTTGTTCGGATACATTTTACAACTGTTAAATGTAGGGGAAACATTCGTGAGATCTTCTGAGTGTTTAATCTAAATGAATTAGTATCACTCTTAGAATTATATTTTTATGTCTATGTTGTTTTATTATTTTAATTTCTTAATTATTATTTTACTTCCTTACTTACATAATCATACACATGATTGTATACCTTCTGGTGTATATCTTCTGGTTTTTAGAAACGGTGAAACTGCAACATTCAAGGCACAGTTGCTGTTTATATTAATCAATTATAAAAAATGAAAAACTAAAATAAAAGTGTACTCTTTCCTCCAATTCTCGTATAAAAATGACCGTTATGCTAGGGTGGTGAGGTATTTCAAATCGCCCACGCCATTGGTCCCATGACGTTCCATTTTCAAATTTACGACTGGGCCAGAGCTCGTAACGGACGTTCTGTCGCACGCCCCGATGTTTTATCGATATAGCTCCTACTCCTTGAGAATTTTATCAAATCGTTTTCAGTAGGATATTAGTTCTGTGATGGACTTTATCTATGGTTGCTTTAAACTCAAAGAAATTGCTTGAAAGAATACTGCAATGAGATTTTGGGGTTAATCGTTTGTATTTTATATTCAGGTTTATATCACTCTTTACCCGGCTACTGGTATCTGAAATGGGTTTTAGTCGATTTGAGTCCGACATAACCGCCACGGTTGTGTGTTTTGCGAATAGAAATAGAATTTAATCATTATATGTTTTGAAATACATAGGCTTCGATACTGAACAAATTGCGGTAAATTATTTATCCTGTAAATAAATTATGTCTACCACCTTTAGCTTAGCAGTCACTAATCCCATACAGGCAGTCAATTTTGACATAGCTTGTCAATCTATTTCTTGGCAACATTTCCTTTGTGTTTAGCAGATAGCAGTTGGCAGGTGCCAGTATATGGAGATTGTCGGCTCAGCTGTCAATGCAGAGCTTAGCTGAGGTGGCCGGAAGTAGGTATCAGATAAACTATTGATGTTCACAAGACAAGCGTTTCTCCTGTATGTAGCATGTTACAAAACGGTGTGACTACATTTTAGGTTAAATAGTTTGATTTATTAGTAGTACATTTTTAATTTATAAATTTTACTTGCATGTAATTATTTTCAGAAAAATACGGGGTCTGTAATTTTTTTCCATATATGAAAATTAAATAATCATTCTAACTCTTCATTCTTCATCATAACTAAAATTATTGGAACACATCGAAGTAAAAACTAAATTTAATGAAAAATAAAATAATGTTGTTTTCATGGACCGCTTATCATGTGAGACAGCTTTATTTTGTTCTTCAATTAACTTTAAGTCTATGGTCGCGATCGGTGTATACTAAGAGCAAAGCGGGGTTAAACTTAATGACAGCAAGTAAAACACCACAACAGTCAACCATCAACGTATACTTAACCCTCTCTGACCGATTAAAAATATAATCGTTTCATTCATTCCGCAATCAATCAAACCTTGGCGCTGCGAGATTGGCAAGCCGATTGCTATCACCTTGTGAATGCAAACTATATTGATTGAGCCTGGCCGCCTGCTGGCACGGAATTCGCAATTAGCAGGCCGGTACGATTCTAATTGCGATCACTCGTTCATTCATTCACTCAGTCATTCATTTCATTCTCTCTGTGCTTTGTTTCAGCTGCGCTTTTGTGATGAAATTTTTGTTGTTTAGCGAATGATTTGTTTAGTTGTATTTAGTGACTTAATTGATTTATTGATAGATTTGGAATAAAATGAGTTTGACCTGGCCTTAACACGCAAAATCAAGCGGATTATATCAAGACTTCATAAATTGGATAGTCCAATTTAAGTGAAACTAATATAACAGTCGTATTATATGATCACAAGGACTGAAATAGAATACACTTTATTCTACATCAGTAAATACAATTAATATAATAAAATATATCGATAGAGTGACCATGCCAAATGGCGGCCTGGGTAGTTTAAAAATTTGCAGTCATTAGGACAGTTGAACTTTGTAACTTAGTGTTATTTGTGAAATTAATGTGTAAAACTAGAAATTTCATAATTTTCAAATTAAAATTGAAATCAAATATTAGCATGTCGGCGACGTGAACTCATAAGTTTTTACCCTACTAAAAGTGATAAAGATTTTCACTTCAAAAAAAGATTCAAGTTATTTTGTCTGGCTTGATATACTCAAGCTACTGACTGGCTGGAAAAAATGAAGGGAAATTTTATTTTACCAGTCACAGCATTTTCAAATATAAACATCGTTATTCCGATGTCAATACCTGTCTGTAGACGTCACTCGTGACGTCGCATGACGTCACAGGGCACTGTTCCGCATCGGTGGACAATTCGCACCTTGATTGTTGGCCAGCTACGTTATTTGCATATTTGATACAGACACCACACTCCAGTCCAAAGAAGAATCAAAGGGGGAAGAAAGGGACACTGGTGAATAAATTACCCATTTTTTTTTAAATGTTTTATGTACCTACATGTTATTTTAATAACATCTGAAATAACACCAATCAGTAAAATTATAATGCAATTCTGGAACAAGTTTCAAATTTTAAGTACTTGGAAAGCCATACATAATCTGACTAGATGTACCACTCTTATCAAATGTTACATTGCGATGGCTAAACATTATGCAAAAAAACACGTTTTAAAATCTAGCAAATGTGAACATTTGGAAACGCTTTATTAGATTGTATATCTGGAGCATTGCTCTTTAGGGTTGTGAAACTTGGACAGTAACTGATCAGGATAAAAAATACTGGAAGCCTTAGAAATGTGGTGCTGGAGAAGGATGGAAGCAATCAGCTGGACGGAAAAAAATACCAACGATAAAGTTCTAGAAAGACTGATGGAGAAAGACTGCTGATATCTACTATAGAGATTAGAAGAGGAAAGATGGTAGGCCACCTTATACGTCACGATAACTTAGTAACTAATATAATAGAAGGAAAAACAGAAGTAAAGAGAGGAAAAAGAAGACCGAGACACAGGTACATAGATCGATTAAAGAAAAATTGGCGGTTGAAAAACGTATAAGGAGGTCAAGGAAGCGGCTCTTGATAGGGTGAGCTGGATAAAGCCGCATCGACAAGAGCGTAGCTCTTTAGTTTATGATGACAAAACATATGTAAAAAAGTACATGTGTGTAAATATACGTATTTACATACTACGTAGAACCGCATCCGCTACGATTTGCTTACTAAAAGTATTGAATTCCTTCCATTTATTCGGTAATAAAAGAGACCGTGTTATATATAGACCAAATGTATTAATAAAAGATGTACTAAAAATAATAGTCTAACTACCTAGCTGGTCCTGCTCCCAGGGACCAATAAAAATCTTCTAAATCCAGTTCCAGCTCATTATGTGTCAGAAGTCGGTAAAATCTTGGTGAAGCTTATAGAAACATAATAAGATATATCATGTACTACCCAGAAGATACAGTTTAAGATAAATGGTCTGTCACCGACAAAGGATTAGAAATCATTATGTCTTTCCCAACTAGAAAGACCAATTATTTCGTAGATAAGAGCAGCAACATACAGAATGCAGATTACTTACCTTCAGTATCACTGGTGTCAGATAATGGTGGTTCGTTTGCAATGTACTGTCGACCACTGAGGAGGTTGCTCTCGACCACAGGTCTTTTATCTTCTAGCTGTCTTCTAAAGGCACGGTGGTCATCCTGAAAATGAAGGAATCTATTTAAACTCTAATTCAAAAGTAACTCTGTCCAAATGTGTGTAAAAATTTGGCATGGAAATATCGCGATAACCGACAAACATGCGGGTACAGCGGCAAGCAACAGCTAGTCTTAAATATTTAACTCGTCTAGTTTTCGTTAATCTTATAAATTTATTATGCTAAGTGGTTCACTTTATTGAACTATCTTAAGTGGTGATACTTCTAAAAAATATCGGCTACAGTACAAATTAATATTTGTACATATATGTTCTTGATAAAAGCTTGTTTTAAACAATTTCATTTAAAAGCAAATTTGCTAACAAGAACTACAAAATATATTAATTCCAAGCACTAATTTAGCGTAAACTTGTACAACAACATTGCTTGCCATGTGGCGAGCCCGCCATTTAACTGAAATGGCGCCAATGCGTAACTGATTTAGCTGACGTGATCCGGGGCTTAGCGGGGAATAATTATTTACCGCTTAAATGCGGTAATCCTTCACTTTTCAATTGAAATTCTTGTTTAATGAAATTTCTATATTACTACGAATATTCAGTAGACTGGCTAATTGTGCGGGTTGTTAATGATCGCTATAAATGTTAATCAATAAAAAAATTTAAGCACGCTTTTAATTCACTTATATCAATTCAAGTTTTAAATTAAAGCTTTTAGTTTTTAAGTACGACAATGTTATAACGAACTACAAAGTTAATAACTTGGTTCGTTTTCATAAAATAAACTTATGTTTCTTTTCTTGAATAAAGCCAAGCGTTATTATAGGCGAATTAGCCAGCAAACTTTTACGTACACAAATCTTCCGGTTGTGGTCAAACTTTGAATGACATATAGGTACTATATCTGTATATTTCAGGATTGCCGGACTAGTGACATCTATAACAGGAATTCATTAAAAAAAAGTAAAGTAGCCTGCCTCATGCTTGACCATTGCGGCCGGTTATTTAAAAAAAACTGTTGTGATTCCATTAAATGGTAAAAGGTGACACATTTAGCTTTAATAAATGAATTCAAAAATCACTCGCAACTGTTTTATTCAATTTACTTGTAACTACATTCCATGAAGTTTTTATCACATTATTTCGCACAGTATAAACTAAAAAATACGGAAACCGAACAAAAATACAAGTCCTAATACCGACAATTATTTCTGGTCAAATTGCTTTGTCGTCCATTTTGTGGCGCGAGTGCGACCAAAATGGCGTCGTTTAGCCAGTTGACGGGTGCTAGAATCACTTCACAGAGACATTTCTAGACTCGACAACTTTGCGGAAAGCGCTAAACCAGCTTTATGTTTTACTTTGTTCCCTCTTTTGTGTGTCAGCTTGGATTTTTAAGTCTTTTATTTATTCAATGCGTGAAACTGTAAATGTTGGAACGTATCGACATGAATAAAATAAACGAAAAAGGTTCAAATTTAAGGTCATGTCACTTGAGAAGAATTACTACTACTTAATATATTTTCTGGTAAGCAAAGATGCTGTGTTCCTTTAAGATAAATAAAAGATTGAAAGAAACTAATGTAATCAACGTGGCATTATTATAGAACAGTAATGCAATGTCATAAGTAGGATATTCGATGTGATGATTCCAAGACAAAAACAAAGAGGGTTAAAAAAAGAGGAGTCAGGCGGTCAGGTCCGGTCAATACCTGTTCTGTGAGGGGTCCGGATGGCGTAAGAAAGCGGTTCCCGGATCTCTCCCGTTTCAGGCGCAGAGTGGCACACCGTGTGGTTTTAGTCGGTTCGATTCTGACACACCGCCCCGCCGTAAACCCCGGTGGGGTGAAGGCCCGAGGGGGTTTCCACACGAAAAAAAAGGTCAATACCTGTTGTTTAAGCAACGCTGGTAGGTCTCCACGGGGAGGTGCTAAAGCATTCAACTCCGTTTCCTTCCTGATGACCCACTCGGTGAGCTCGCGGAGTGACAGCAGAAGCGCAGACCAATGTTCCGCGTTACTTTCCAGACGATTTCTGTAAAAATAACATAGAGGCGGGAATTATTTAAACTATAAACTTATCGAGATTTAAATTAGTCATGGTAATTTATTTCTGAATTAGTATACATTGCGCTAAGAGTGGCAATAGACCAGAAATGTTTTGTTGGATTAGTAGTTTATTAATGTGACTGGTGAGTTACACTGGGTTTGGTGCACACATAGGACAAATAATTGCGTGGTAAGCACAGTATTATCAATTCAATGATAATAAAACATATTAGAAAACCTGATCGTTAGCCTGAAGACCTGTATGTGTCAGAAAATAGGCATGTGAAAAAAAAGTTTTAAAGCAAACTCAGTCCATATTAAAATTTTCTGAAGACTTCATAACCCTACAAACCAAATCCCGCAAAAGCTCTCAAATAAAATATGTCCCCATATAAACACGAGCGTAAGTTACATGGGGTAGTAATTCAGAAACTTGGCACTTGCACAAAGCCAGATGAATACAATTGTTGAAATTTTGGCCCAAACACGGTATGCTTCGGTCTGGATTTAGATAGCGGTAGTGAAGGGGTGCGAAATTTTTGAGATAAAGATATAATTATTCAAGTCTCAAAATAAAAATATTGGTTTTTAGTACTTTCGTGGATAGATCTTATGTCTTTAAAGAAATACTTGGTTTATATTTGTGATGATGGAAGATTTTAAAGAAAGGGAGGACTATCGTCAATACGAGACTTATTGTAATTATAGTAATAAGTATCTGGAGAAAAGAAGTATTACTTTTAATTGAAATTAGTATTATTTTTCTATCGGGATTTTAATAACACAAATATTATGAAATTTTCTTTTATAATCCAAAAGTTTACTCCGATACAGTCCTTTAAATTGTAATTACCTTAGAATCTTATTTAAAGCAGTATAGAAAATATATCATAAAGTATTACAACATTTGTTCCATTAACATCTTAGGCAACAATCCTTTAAAGTATAATTCTATTTTCTATGTAAATATCGACATTTTCGGTACAAACTGCACATCCCAACACTATACATAAGTCGAGTTCAATCTTAAATTCTTGTAATCAGATCAAGTTTCATGTCTAAATGTGGTTCTTTAAAAATGTATTGAGTGTATGTTAACTTAAATGAACATTAAATGATTTTTTTATGTCAAACCAATTGAAATAAAAAAAAAACAATAAATCCTACAAATAAAAAATATAAGTAAGTAAAGTTCACCACAATACACAAGAGACAACCTCATTTAAATTGTTTATATCATGCATCCGTCCTCCGCCAAAACTATCAATTATTTATTTATAAAATTTATGCACTACGTTTGTGCATCGGCGGACTTAATGCCCAGGGCATTTTCTACCAGTCATGCTTCGGGTGGTGTACTACAAGTTTACATAGTAACTATTATGTGGCCAGTAAAAATATAAACATTTCTCAATATATTTCAATGTATACATACACATGTAGGTTACTATATGCATAAATACTATATTTCTTCATATTATCAATATTATATTATTAGCTTCGCCGTATTCGGGTAAGAATAAAAAGTCGGCGGGTATCAATAATGATTTCTGATTCTAAGCGTTTAACGTCAATTCGATTTAACCATAAACCCGCTAACAGCTTCCACAATAACAGACCCTGCGCTATAAAACTCAATCTGCATGTCTACAGAACCCCCTGCTTAGGGAATAAACTGAAATAGACCATTAAAATCACTTTTATTGTCTCTTTTACGTGACCTTAGAGATAAAGGATGCTGCTGGTTTCTGCATAGTTCAATGTTTGTAGTTTAATCTCATTCATGTTTTATTGCACAAGAATGAAGATCTGAAAAGATCTATTAATCTTATTTTAGTTTTGAATCTATCGTAACGCAAGTAAGATATAAGTTACTCAATCGTTAAAAAGCGTAGTCGTAAGTCGTAAAAGCTTTGTATAAAGTATCGATTTTAAAACCAACATCACATCACGTGTGGCATGTTACCATGAGCGTCTCCGTGATTCGGAGGTCACGTTAAGCAGTCGGTCCCGGTTGTTATCATAGAATAACGGTCGTGAAGCTTAGTTGGATGCCTTTGGGCGGCTTAAAAACATCCAATGGCATGATTACGTAGCCACAACGTATTCTTGCCAGTCCCCAACACGCACTTGGCCAGCGTGGGGACGTATGGCCTTAACCCTGTCCTGAGAGGAGACCCGGGCCCAGCAGTGGGACATTATGGGTTGTTGATCACATCACGTACAAACATCAAGGGTTTTTAACATTCTAGGTTTCAGCCTACTACCGCGCTGTCCATTGGTGTAAGGTTTGTTTCTTGTCTTCTAACGACACTTAAAGGATGAATAGCGATGGTGGCACTCCGTACCCTCAACCCATCACCACACGAACATAACATAATGCTCATTAGCATCCTCTTATGATCATAACCAACATAATCTTAGTTATTTTCAACTAATGTCATGAATGCATTCATGAGTTTTGATTCTTCAACTGATTGTCCCGAAATTTTGATGTAATTTTGACGCATTAATAACTTGGTCACTACTAAAGGATGAAGCTGTATTTCACATCTTCAAATTATTCAAATAAATCTAGAAATCAAGGAGCGCTGGGGTAGCTAGAAAAAAAAACAGTGGAATCGAGAACCTCCTCAGCCTTTCAAGTTCTTTAAAAATATCAAATTCAAACAATTGCCTTTTAATGCTCATTTTAGACCTTTACACTTTACACACACACTAATACTCACATTGGGAGTAAACCTGTAGATATATTTATAGTACTAGTAGTAGCAGTACTAGTACCTGACTTAATTCTAAAAATTATTCCTAGATATTCCTCTTTCCTCCTTGTAACAATAATTTCGGATTTTACTCTTTGCACTTCTTCAGGTATTAAGCGAACAAACTGCGTTGCCCATTATTTCCTAAGCGAAGCGTCGAAATAAAAACGGACATTAAATTTCGGGATGGTTTTCATTAATTTTTTTACAGTGGCCCGAGCAAGTGATTTCATTTTTAATATTTAAGAAGGTGATCTAAAACTTTTTAATGTTGCCTACTAAATTAAATGTATAAAACACTTTAATTTATTCCTTTAAGATCTGTAGACGGATCCCTTGCTGTTTATGAAATGACTGTAATCTTGTATACAGTAGAATATTCTATTTGAATAGAAGCTTGTCTTCTTTTTATGTATGAGCCTGGCAAAGTGACGCTGTAGTCTGCCCGATGAAAAGCATAAGTAGAATTCAACGGTGGTGGCTAATAGTAGCTTATGATGATGAGTAGCTGATGACGATGACAATGCAACAATACAGCATGGTGATCTACACTATGGCGATCTATTGAGATGCTTTTGAATCATCTACCTTAAGTTTGAACTTTATCTTTTAATTTGTATCGGTTAAAACAACCATGATCGGGATATTTACCACATATATTTCGGTTAATTTAGTACTTTTGCGAGCGCTATGGTTATGAATGAACCAAGTAACAGCGGGTTGAAGGTCTTTTATTCTTTTAAGCACACAAATCAGATTACCTCTTTTCTCATTCCTTTATCATTCATCAACATCAGTTTTACAGTGGTAGTTATAAAACTTATAACAGTGCTGAAAATTCGGCCACTAATCCCCGAAAACATGATCGATTGATTGGTTATAATAACTATTCCTGGCAATCCCGTAAGTTTTTTAATCATTTTTTCTTCAAATGTTTAATGTATTATGCACATAGTTATACTTATATCAGTAAACGTATATAATATTTTACCCATAGACTTGTAGGGACACATGTATGGATTAGCGAAGTCAGCAGATTTATTTAAGCCGGGCAGAACGCGAGCGGCACAAGGCAGTCGTCCTCGGTCAATTGTCGTGTAAGATCAACTCATGTAATTATTATATATTTACCGTGTGTGAATAAATCAGAGTGAACGGACTCTTTGCACAAAGAGCACTACATTGAACAGTAATACTGTATAGCGATAGAACCCACTACTATATAGGCTACATTAATCATCGGTATGACAGACCTATAAAATTAACTCTAAAACTCTAATTCCGTGTTTAACTTTACATGATGTGGTTATCTGAGGTTGGGTAACGTGCGGTCACATCTCAAGTGGATTATCTGCGGTCGTATCCTTTGAGGGTTAACTCCGTAACCCTCACAGAGAAGTTGGAGATATGTGAAACATCGTATCAGATTATGATGTTGTGGTTTTGTTAACCTGTGACTGTGACAGACAGACGACGGTCTTCGGGTTTATTGCCTATTTTGAGGTACAGAATAGATAGTTAGTATCTATTTTAAGAAACTTTACCGGCGTGAAGTGAATGAATTCTTATCTTTAATAAATCGTTAATATTTTTGTTTTCTTTATTGTTTTTAGATACGATTTCCAATTAAATTAACTAAGTTCAATAAATCAGACATCAATATAAAGGGACTTCTTGTTCCATGTAATTGATGGAATATTTAAAAGCATACTATCAATCACTTTTCTTCTCATAAAGCTTACTAAGATTGTAATATGAGAAACTTTTAAAACTTGCAGTTGCGTTGTGTGTTAGATGTCCGAAATATTACAAATATTATTTTTATAAATCTGTCTACTTAGGGCTTACTCTTCAAGCGTTTTTGGCTACACCTGATCTGCCATAAAGTACCTGAGAGCCTAACCGTGCATATATCTAGATTACAGCTCAGTTTTGGAGTATATCCATACAAAAGTTTTATCTATCTTTTTCTCTAAGTACTCTTAAGAATCAAACAAGGGTATATCTCTTGGATAGTTATTGTAAAAGTTTTATCAGTGCCCTATCACTTGTAAAATGGACCATAAACTGGTTTTATGAGACCGCCCCGGTGGGTATCTCCCTCACTAGTAAGATACATATTTTATACGATAATCATAATGTATGTTAAAGGAAGGACCTGTATAAAATACATTATGTAGATAATCTTATCAAAGGTTAAAGAATAGAGTTTTTTTAAAAAAAGAGTTCATAGAAATCATGAGTAACAATTTATTGGCGTGATTCAGTCTTTTAGTGAGATTACCAGAGCCCCAATCCTCCTTCTCTGCCAGATTAAAGAAGGGAGGATTTTACAGTGGGAGAGCCATGCTTCGGCACGAATGGGCCGGTTCGACCAGACTGATATTAAAACCTCACAGAAAACCGCTGTGAAACACTGCGCTGTGTTCACCGAGTGTGTGGGAATACCGGAGGTGCATACCTCAACCCCTCCCCATTGGCAACGCACTTGTGACGCCTTTGGTGTTTCGGGGTCGGGCGGCGGTAATCGCTTACCATCAGGCGATACGTATGTTCGTTTGTATCTATTCCATAAAAAAATGTAGGAGGAAAGAGCTTAAATGATAGTTATTTTATTCATTCTAATATAGTTTAAGTTTTGTCGTGCCCAAGATGCGTTGGTAAGACTTAAATCAATACAAACGGTGCGTATGTAGTTCCTTACGTAATATCTTGTATTAATTTAGAGAGAAATTACAGAGATAAAGACTAAATAAATACCCAAATCGTTTTCCAGGTCAGTTACAATAACTCATCAAAACCTGTGTCTATTTACAAGAGTGTATATTACGTAAACCACAGACCTTGCCCGTACGCAAACCGTAAGTACGTATTCATTCGGCGGGTAGCTATATAAAACAGAAACATCCATGAATAAAGGCCATCACTCACTCTGAACGTGATACACAGCCGGGAAGATGGAATGCTTCTATTATTGGGATAAAATCTGAAAAAATACTGTTAAAAGGCGTGTAAAGAAACGAATGTTTCATTTTATTTTCTGCTTTTACTGAAATTTGTATCCAAACCAAGTTCAAGATGTGGAAAAACGAATGAACAAATGAAAAGAAACAGTAAATTAAACACTTTTTAATAAAGATTTATCTGTTAGGTATGATTTTAACTATAGCTATTTGATTGCAGCTTGATGTTACATAGCCCAGAACCTAATCAATTGAATACTCTATGCAAAAAAAGAAGCACTATTAACTCATTACTTATTCATCTAATTTTCTGATAAAATCGTTAAATCATAGCTCATAAAACTTTTTAAATCAGTCTTCTAATAAAGTTCTAACTAAGTGGCGTGAAATTGGAGAGGCCTATGTCCAGCAGTAGACTGCGATAGGCTGATGATGATGATGAATAAAGTTCAGAGAAAACTATTCGGAGCCTCAGCACTTATTTCGACTTTAGTGCACAATTATTCCATCTCAAATAAGTACAACATACTACGTAATGCTCAAATATGTACAAAGGGGCTTATAGAGTTTCTCGCGTTACTGCACACAGGCAGTAGAGTGTGGGGTTGAGACCAGCGCACTCAACAGAATTTGGCCACTCTAGAGGACGGCATGTAAGTTATGCTCTACAACATGCGTGACTACAGAAGAGAAATAGTTGCCCCGTAATATTTTTAAATATTTGACATTGGTGGTTTAAGAGTGGCATTTTACGGTTAAGATTTTAGCTACTATTATGATATAATTCTGCAACAAATATTTCGTAATGAGTAGTTTGGGATTTTATTAAACTAAATATCGATTAATAAACTCAAGTACTTAAGTTCATTTACTTTCATACACACTTTAAACGACTGTTGTAATGAAGTTTGTATAAATGGATGGATGTTAGTTTCTCAGTCACGCCAGAAAGGCTAAACGTTTGTAACAGAGATGGACTACAATCTGCAATAGGACAAAGGCGATTATTTACTTCGGCAGTTGTTCTTAATATACACAAAGGCAAGGGGCTAGTCTTGGACCTACTAAAACGGTCCTTTCAGTATCGATATTTAATAAATTGCACCTTATGTAAACACAACAATTGGATACGTCATATGTTGTACACAACACATTGACTGGTTCGATTTCCCGGCGGCAAAAGCGCGCGATTTATCGGCCGTCGTTAAGTTTGAATGAGTAATTCACTGATAGCTTCAGAGCCATGAAATCAGCGATTAAGTTAGATCAGCGATTTGGAGACTTGAACATAAAATCGGGGAGTTGTTGTTTCATTGCAATCGGTCATAACGAAAGGTTACGGTTTACAGTATTATATGTATACTGATCAATGTTATGTTTTCTGAAGGTCTTTCCAAATTGGTGGTGTCTATAAATCTATTGTATTATAGGTGGCTTGTGGCTTGCCAATTTTTACACTCCGACTTTTAGACATAACCATATTCTTCTATATTCATTTTCAGTTTCACTTACAGGTATGTGACTACTTTCTTTATAAAGACATTAAGATTTCCTATGTCGCGGGGAACTTTACAAACATACATGAAACGGACACAAAGAACACCTAGACTTAGAACAACTATTTATGGATCACACACAGTGTTGTTCCATGTGGTAATTGAAACCACAACACTTCTTGCAGTAGAAGGTGGCATGGCGACCGCTTAAACTACAAGTCAGTGCCAACCGTCTAATCAGTGCAATTTTGTAGCAACAATGTTCAGAAACCGAACACCGTTCATAAAAGGCTTCTCTTATTGTCTACCTTCTTCTTTTTTATATACGTTTTTTTATTTAAAATTACGCCATTGGTAGTTTGTAGGTAACTTCTTCATTTTTAATAGTAATATAGTATTCTATATTTTTAAATCATAGGTGTTGTGAAAGATATTTATCAAAATTTACGTACGTAATTTTTCAACTAACTGAAATGCTTTAAAGTGTAATGTAATATAAAAATACTTTAAGATCTTAACGTATTTTTCAATAGAATAATCCATAAGACATTGACAAAACAATTTTCACAAAGACGATTATAGAGTACTGAAGGTACTCAAGGTACAGATAATAATAATTGTTGTACTTAAAAAGTAACGTTCTCAGTTCATAATATAATATATAAGATTCTTAGTTTCTTTATTTATCACTAGCTGAGCTTCGTGGTGTTGCTCGCAGAACTACAATAACCACGGGCATCGCCGTGGGACGGGGTTAGTCTAAAAGCAATAGCCTAAGTTACTTCTTACATAATCAACTATCTGCCAGCAAAGTAACGTCAAAATCGTTTTAAACGTTCTAGACATTAGCCGGAATATACAGACAGAGAAATGTATAAATGAACAAAAAATGTTTTATTTGTTGTAAGTGCCGTATATACTTTCATTTGGATTTAGTAAAAAGCTGTTCATTTGAAATTACAAATAGACAAATCAATTTTATTTATTTCTAATTATAGATTGAGTGTATGTAACACAAATCAAACTTTCTATCATTTCTTTAGATCCAGAATCTCCTCGTTTATATACTTGTTTTTGCCCATAAGGTGAATTTTTAGAGGTTTATTTGGAAATGTAAGCATTTGGGAAACAAATATGCAAGTGTAATATCATAAAAATAAGTACAATGATATCGCTGCGCATATGATTGCCGCTGTTTGTCTAGCCACCAAATTCAAAATGGCTCCCTAAATTAAGAATGACCGTTACACAAGCGAAAATTAAATTTTTTACCGAAGGATTATTTATGGTGTCGGCGATCACCGTTCACGAATAAATGTACTTGTTTGCACAGTGAACTTAATTGGAAATGAACACTTGTTTACGCGTTGAGCACTTTTTGGTGGAAGAAAATCTTATGAGTTGGCGTCCCCGCGAAACCCCATGATGACGTCACAAAACTTCTTTGACCGCGTTAAGCACTTTTTGGTCGGAGAAAATCTTATGGTTCGGTTCACTGACATGCTAATGTTTGATGTTGATAATTTGTATTTAAACATGAATTTCATAATTTTACATATTAATTTTACAAAAACATTCTAAGTTATAAGTTTTCACTTCTATTGATAGTCCTTTTCATCATCAGCCTATCGCAGTCCACTGCTGGACATAGGCCTCTCCAATTTCACGCCACTTAGTTCGATCTATGGCTTCTCGCATCCAGCTCCTGCCAGCCGTCTTGCGCAAATCATCGCTCCACCTGGCTTGTGGACGTCCTACACTACGTTTGCCGAGACGCGGTCTCCACTCAAGAACTCGTTTACCCNGTGCAGGTGAGGTTGGCTGGGGGCGAAAGATTGTGGTTCGCCCCCACATACCCTTATGTTAGTAGTAGTATGATAGTCCTTTTCACTGCCAATTTTTTTGTTCAAGTTTAAGTATTCTATTTTAGGTTATTTTTGTACCTTGTGGCACAAAGAGAAAAAATAATTTTCTAACAAAACGTTGAAAAAAATACTGGTTGTGGTATAGGCCTCGGTATCTTCACTCACTCGATGAAATACAGCGCAGGTACTGTTTTACACTGGTTTTCTGTCAGTGGGGGACAAATATATTTAGTTAGATTAAATTAAAAAAATATTAGGCGCATTGTTAATGTAATGTAATATACAACTTTTAGTTAAACAGTCATTTTTATGAATTTCAAATCAAGAAAACATTTTTATTCATTTAATAACAAGTAGTAGTGTTTTTCTAGATTCCTGCAGACGCGGTAAACATTGATGTTATTACTGTCTATGCATTTGTTTGTTTTTATTCAGCAGTAAATAATGATAGTCTATTTTAACAGACAACATAACCTCAATCTAACCATAAATTTCAATAAACAACAGTAGTATCAATAGATCACTTCGAAAACATTTCCTTTCCAATATCCTAACTCGATTAATTATTATCATCAGCATCTTAACTCAATTACGAAGACGGCGATACCTTTCAGAGGTCCCCTTAGTCACAATATCAATTCCCTCTCATAGTTTCTAAAGAAAAGAGCCCTCTTAAAATAATACATAAAGTAACAACGAGAGAATTCGTTGAAGAAAGTGAATATCTAATTTTCTCTTAATTGACAACCCCGGCCCGTCAACCCTTTTAACGCTGGAGTGGGACGAAATTATTTCCATTTTTAGTTTAATAGAAGTGTCCCAAATGTTTTGAATAATGAGTCAGAGATATTCCGAGTATTTAGATGAGTTAAAATAGATTAAATTTACCCGAAATTATGTTCAAACCTGTGAAAAGACTGATGATTCTGAATAATATGTTTTTAAGTTTATTGATGTTCCACGGCGTTTGTTGATTTAGGATTGCGGATAAATAGTACTCTTGATGAGCAATATTCAAGCTTCATGCTAATATAAAATATTTTATAACTACTCATGGTTTCCATGTTTTCAACATTCATCTGATTAGTCTATTATTCGAAAGAAGCCTTAGAATGTTCTAAATATTCCAGAACCTCCGTCCAACTTTGCACTGTTACAATGTGTAAAAGTTGAATTCTATATTTCCCTATCCTTTCCATTGCGTATTTTAATATATTTCCACATTTATTTTATTCTAACTCTCTATGTAACTTTCAATTTATACCTCCAAAAAGTTTCAAATATACTACTGACTGACTGCTTTGACTACATTGGTGGTATAAAGGTATGAATGCGACTAGTGGCTAGTCAAGTCTTGGGTAGGACCCAATTTTTGTCACGAAGGAAACCGACGTCATACAAAATTTGTAAATCACATCAGATAGTTTAAAATACAAAAATAATACGTTAGGGGGTTTACACACGTAAAAATTTAAGTAACAGTTATTATATGCTACTTCGTAAAAACACTCAGGCCAACAGTTAACATGAACATTTCATCGTACCTATTCACCTTTCACATCTAATCGTTGTCCTTCTCTTGCCTTTTGTACAACATATTTCTTTTATCGTCTCACGTGATTGTTGCCATGTTTCGTTCCATCGTAAATAACCTTTAACGGCCTGTTTTTATCCCCTCGTCTCAAAATGAGTTCAACTTTTTAAAGTCCTGTGTGTAGGTATATATTTTAGGGTTAATTGGAGCTGTCGATGTTTCCTATCTTGTTTTTATAAGGGCTTCCTAACTTTGTGTTAAATCATATTGGTATGGGAATAACTTTGGTTATATAACGGCTTTGGTGTGGTTCGGATATTGATGATGCGGTTGCGGTTTGTGAAACCTTTTTGTTTCTACCCGTTGCAATAAATCGTTTTATTTTCTTTATAATCTACCAAATACAAGTATTTACGAACATGGTTATCTAAATGTTAGTACAAATATAGATACACTATTTTTTTATATATAATTGGTATACTTTTCCTTACATAAATGATTGTTTTTTGTATCTCACGTACGTACAGTGTACTTACAGATCTAATATATGTAATATTAGAGCTGTAAGTACACTTTATTTGTATTCGTAAGACTATCTTAGATTTTAAAACCAAAACTTATAAATATTTTGAAAATGGTCGCAAAAGTTTACGACATAGCTGCTATGACATTTTGTAAATTAAATTTTGTTTCACTAAATGAGGTCATTTTGTATTGTATATGTACCTATAATTATAGGTAAATTTTATAGGTAGATTTTACGTCACATCTTTAACAAATTACGTTAAACTCATGTTAACATCTTCTTGGAGATTAGCAATTTGGGTATAAAAGTTTTATCTTCAACTAGCAGTTGTTGTTGGGAGATTTGCAAAAGTGTTAATGAAACAATAACAAGTTTAAGAAAGGACAAAATGGACGGTAAGGATACCATACAATCCGTACCTCTCACAGTGAGAATATTCAATATTAATGGTACTCTTTCGTTCACTAACATGATCATACTACAAATCTGCACATCTGCACATTAATATCAATTATTGATAGCAACTACTATCGTAATAGCTTTAGCCAAACTAGATGGAGAGCCGGCGGCTAACGGGTTGATATCGAGTTAAGAGCGTTAGACTGGCTGTAATTGTTTTAGATGTTTGGGTGTGTTGAAATTTGAAAATTATGGCAGAAAATATGTTAATTATGTGTTAATATGTTCAATAAATGCACTTTTATTAATTTTTTTGATAGGTTACAAAAATACAAACACAGGTTCGCAATTTTAGCCAAATTTTAAATTGTACATAATAATATTAATTGAGTTTGTTGTTTCACTGTTATTTTAAAACTATTGAACCGGCGACTATGTGAAATGTTGCAAACATGGCATGTCACAGAAAAGAGACTCAGACACTCCTACGGAAAACAAATACATCTATACAAATAAAGGAGATTGAAGTCTCTGTTTGTCATTTAAAATTTACAGTTTTTCAATAAATGCTAATGAAAGTATATACGATACTTACATCAAAAAATCAATTTTAATTATTTTTTATCTGTGTGTCTATTTATTTCGGAAAATCTCCGAAACGGTTGGACCAATTTTGACATGATTTACACAGGCAGATAACTGATGATATAAGAAGTAACTTAGGCTATTAGGGCATTGCCCGGTTTAATTCGTGCTGCGGGTAGCACCGCGGGTCTCAGCTAGTAAGAGATGAAACTAACAGTCTAAAAGGTATCTGAAACCTCGTTAAATGGCTTACACAAGTTTAAATTAAATTATATTTAATAATATGTCTTTATGTATGATATCAGCCGAATAATAAAAATTTAAAACCTCATTACAAACAGCATTAACACCCGTTTTAACTCGTGTTCATTTAAATAACCACCAAACACAGTGAAATAATTTACTCTTTTTATATATTTCGTGTAATAAAACTTTGAACTAAAATACACATACATAACATTTCCACACACTAACGGTGTATAAATGTAGTAGGAAATGTATAACATTAATTAAAACAACTGCAGCCAAACGATTACATGACGAATAAATATAAAATGTTTTTTGTCGGACATTGGCGCGCTCTCGTTCAGTAATCTGTCATTCAAGAATGACGTTAAAAAATGTGTGTTCGGTGTTGCTACGAGTACAAAACATTTTTTGTTTTTTTTTTGCAATCCTGTAGAGATTAGTTTTAAATTTGACGTTACATTCTACAATTTTGAATATTTATATATCGTGAATAAAACCAAAATAAACGTCATGCAAAATGTCAACGTGTAATATTCCTGTTTCTACCCTGTAGGGGATACAAGCGGGAGTCTATGCATGTATGTAACTAACTATAGGTAATTTCAACACTCTTAGTTCTTTTACAGTTGATAGTTTCTTATTTTACTAACCTTATAGCCATGCTCTTGGCTTTCAGATGATGCCATCTCTGATTCATCTCGTCTAGCCGCCGCTGAAGCATAACGGCGTCTTCTTGAGAAGAGAGGCTGCCAAGGAGCCGGCGGCCGGTGCCCGTGAGAGATGCGTATACATCTCGATGGGTTTCGATTTCTGATTGTAAGTCCTGCAACAAAAGAATTTAGATGTTAGTGTCATAACTTTTCGTAAAAGCAAGTATATGTTGTTTTCATATCATTATTTTTTCTGTTTATCTCAATTAGACAAGACTATTTAGAGATACAAAATTATTATTATAAGACTAGCTTTTATTCAATGTGAAAATACAAATTATTATATTATACAAGCTGAACGGAAATAGGAGCGCATTTGTTGACATAAGTGGGTCATTTATTGTGGCTCTTGTAGTTGAAATCTTATGACAAATGCTGGTAACGGTTTGTTCTGTGAGGTTCATGGTAGTGGGAATCGTAACAGCAATTAATAAGTTAGTTTTGAAATGAGGCAATCATTTTACATGCAATAAAACATAACAATTTAAGCTTTGTTAAAACGAATGTTGTTTTACTTCTCCAAAATCACTCGTTTTGACTTTAGATAATACAAATATTACACACTATATTACCATTATAGAACTCACCTTACATTAATTGATTATATTAGCATATAGCAAACATGTTTTGTTAACGTGTACCATGGACCGACGATATGGTTACTAACAAATTTAATTATTAACCACCACGAGTGAAACTGGACATCTCATGAATAACTGATAGAAACGTAATCTGTTATATAAACAACTCCTGTATTTAGTTACTTAGGGTAAGCAAATTGATGCCAGTTATATTTTAATACATAAGCTACATTTATTTAAATTGTATATATAGACGATGTGATAATATGTTACAGTTGTTACCAATATCATATTTATATTTTCATGAAAGTTTTAAAATTACTTTACGATGAGCTTAGAAAACGCAGACACTGTAAAAACTCTTCATACAAAAGTGAGTTTCATAGAAAAGGATAAACACTAAACAGTTTCCTCGTTAAGGCTTGACACACAAACCTCCCTCTTTATGTAGGGCACGGGAGCCAGAGGCTGCGTACCGTAGGGCATTCATACTATGGCTTATGGGAACTGTGTAATATATCAGACTATATGAGTTCTCTTTTATTAAACGCCACAAAAATTATTAAGCCAATGTATTGTGTGATGTAATATAATGTTAAACATAAGGAGTTACAAAGTCAAGTTATAAACGTATACAACAAATGTTTTTGCAATATGCTTTTTTAATAAATATTTTGTTCTTTCAGTTTATGGTCAAAGTATACGAAAATCTATAACTTTAAATATCTATTAAATCTATATTTGTTTATGGAGCAGCGGTAAAGTCGATATCATAAGTGATTTTTTTAAAATATCTGAATAAAAGAAGCTTAGTCGCCATTACATACATTCGTTCTATTCCTGCAGAATATTTTATAGAAATATATTAACCGTTCTGTCATATTTGAATGTGAAACTTCCATTCATCAAAAGTTTCACACTCATGACGTCGGTAAAGGAAAAAACTAGCTAAATGTGAGCAGTTTTGATAAGCGCAATAATTAAGTGAAATTCTTTCTAATCATACAAACAACTATTATTTAATTAATGTTTGACGCAATAGTGTTTGTGTATCAGCCATTGTTACGTTAGACAGGGGTAGACAGTAATGAGCAGCTAAGAGCTTTGTACATAATAGTTTGGCTTCTCGAGATTAGAAGTTATCGATTTTTAATTATCGATTATTTAAAATTGATAATTATTGATCATTCTAATCCAGGCCTAAATCAATCAGTAAATTATTATAAAAAAATTAGATCAATATACCTATTACCAACGACAAATTAGTAATGATCCAATTGTGTATTAAGCCGTCATTCATATAAGCTTCAGATTTAAATTAGGTTTGAAAGCAATTAAAGAAGGTTTTCAAGCACACCTTGTGTTCATATTTTTCAGAAACATTCATAATGAAAAGACTCTTTCAAGAACTGAAAAGGTGAAAATTTGTTCGATCAACATTAATTTTTATTTTCGGATGATAGGCATATCAATCAAATGTTCTAACCAATGAACATTCGCAAAATTTTTAAAACAACTCAATTCGTATATTATCGACACATCCCCTCCCTAAATAGCCAGGCCACCCTGACAATATTGATGTTGTTTGCTTTTGCTATCGCTTCCTCACGAGCCACCCTTAATATTATTAAGGGTTTATTATAATGTGGGTGCCTTAATACACTCAATGATTCGCCTTTGTTATTCAGGGCCAATGAATAAATTTCTGGGCATAGGGTAAATGCCGTGATTTCGTATGCGTAAGATGTGATCTTGTATAGATTTTCATAAAAAGTGTCATGTCTTTGAGAGAAATATGATCAGTGATATAATATATAGTTTGTTACTGTAAGATTTTACTTAACTGGACAGGGTTTTGTTTTCTACCACAAGATGTAAACTGGTAACTTTTATTTACATTTCTCATATATCTATATCTAAGTCCTCAATATTGCACGTACTGTATACTAGCTCATAAAATATACTACTATATTCTATTAACTCGTGTCCCATGAAGCCTTAAGTATATGGAAAATCCATTATAAATATTGAAAATATTTGCATGACTGGAGGTAGAATGTGGCTGTGCCTAAATACTATATTCTAATACCTCGATGTATATATGTATATATAAATAGTCATATCGTGAATAAAAGTTATTGGCTGCACTTCATTACTTTTTATAACCTATTTACATATCTACTTTAATGTCATTTAGTATATTTTTAGAATATTATATGGCTCAATAGAACACATTGAGCTGAAACTTTTAGATCTTTTTATGGTGAAATTAAAAGCGATTTACGGAGATTGCGTTATTTTTCTTGGTGTTTACCGTTAAACAGCTGAACTGAAATTTGGTAAGATAAGAAATTTTATGGGGCATTAGAATTCGGCAAAAAGCAAGATTTTTTTAACTTTTTTATCCTCTTTCAAAATGTTTCAAATGTGCTAAATTGTATACTGATCTCAAATCTATATTTCTATAAGACCTGAAAACTAATTACGAGGTTTTTGCAGCCTAAATCTCCTGGCCTGATACTTTGCATCCTTTTTTTAATCAAATTGAGGCAACGAGAAAAAAGTAAGACAGAATTGTATAGCTACTAGAAATACTACCGGTAAGTTTACGGTGCTTCAATTGAAACCGGTAAATATGAATAATGGCCGTCCATAATGAAATTTCGGTTAACTATCAGTTACTCCCTATTTGATATTTATCATTTTAAATCATTCGTACCAAAATCAGTACAATTGAATCGGGATTAATTAAATTCAGCGTGTAAACATTTTGTTTGTGAGCTCGTTGATTACAAGTGGTTAAAAAGTTCAATTTGAAACTGAGTTTTTGATTATACGCATCAATTTGGTTTTTGCCGACCGGTTATTGATTTTAACTACATTTGGCGGAACAGAGATCCGATTTTTGGCGCAGTTTTTTTTTATTTCTACCGTATTTCGTTAGCTAAATTTGTCAGTTTATACATTGGTATAGTCGCATGCTGACTTTTTTTATTAGACTACGTGTTGATTTGATATGAAATTAATTGATTGATTGATCTGAGATGCATAAGATAAAACTAATAACTTGATACATCTTACCTCTTACCTTCCAAAACAAATCCCACATTTCTATTTCATCTCTTAAGTCCTCAGTTGATGGCAATAGGATTACCTTCTATAAGCGAGACTCTGCAAATTAGGCTACTGTACAATACCCTATAGGGGTGTAGATACCTGCGCCTAGGTGTAGATACGGTTAATAAAACATACGTGTCTCTAACTATGCTCCAAAGGCCCCGGCACAATGTTATAAATAGAACTAAAAAAAAAAAATTCTCTGTCGTCTGAGATCTCTTTGTGATTACAAAAATTTGTTTAATAAATACTCTGAATTTGTGCCACGAATATTTTTTTAGCAATATAAATATTTCTTAAAAGATCTTCAGAAAAAATCACAAGGAATTTACAAAGTATCTAAAAATAAATTCAGATACTTTGTGTATGATGCGACGTAATACGAAGTTTAAAGTGGGGAAATAATTTCATACGCGTGTTTGATGAGAATTTTCTTTTATTAAGAAATAAGTTTTATGTATGTAAAACACTTAAAAAACGAAATTTATATTGTGGTAGAATTTTATTAGTTTAGCCGGTGAAACAGGGTCAAAGAGACTTTCATGTGTCTGACTAGATGGCCATTTCTGTCATTTTTGTTTTGTTTTAATAATACATGAATGCCTAAACTTGTCGATGTGTCTTCTGGGTATTGTGTCTTTGTAATTTGGATTACTCATGACATGCTGATACAAGCCGAAATCAATAACGCAAAAGCTAAAGCTAAAAAGTAATGTTCATAACCTAACTTATTTCTTACTCAATACGTTTTTTGTTGTTTCTAATTTCAATCCTTTTATTTTAGATTTATAATTCGACAACATTCAAATATATTTCTCATACAACTAGTAACTTCTTTAGACTATAAGCAAGCACTATTAAGCAAAACGCAAAGATTTTCTACTATATAAATAACATCCATATCTTTTGCAAAAAAAGTGTATTTAAACGGGAAAGCTAAAAAATATGAGGTAAAGCGTCCGTGATGTTTTAATTTGAACAACGCTTCATTATATCTCGGGAGGCGATCCATCTTCCTGTCTAACCTGGCCCTACCAAGATTTATTATACACCAGATTTACTTAAGTACTTTTATTCAGCTTGTTACGGCCATAGATTATGATTCAGATGTGTATTTGTTAAGGATTGTGGTTCGTGCCTATTTCGCACATACAAATCCAATCCTTAACATGTGTATAACATGCCGTCGCCTATAGTTTGCTGATCAGTTAAACCAACTTCATTGCGCGATTTCACCCGCGTGTATAGCGGTAGGGAGTAGTCTGTGTCCTTCTTTAAGAATCAAAGTATCTCAATGACAAATTTAATTGAAATTGGTACAGCAGTTTAGGCGTGACAGAGAGAGAGACTGAGTTACTTTCGAATATACAATATTAGTGTGGATCTGGTAGGCCAGTTAGTCTACTCATTAGTGATCCTGAAAGCAACCCAGAGATTGTAGAGTTTATTCTTTCCAAGACAACATTAAATATTGTTTGATATTACTTTTTTTAAAGACATCTCTCCCATTAAGAATGTATATCCTGTGTCGCGCGGGATTTTACAAACATGTATGAAACTACTACTGTCTATATTTATCTATTATATAAATTTGTGAATTTAATCTGTAATATGAATCAAGATAAAAAAGGAAATTTTCCTTTCGATAAACTACCATTTTTTTTATTTGTAATATACGAATTATGTGTATATTGGCTTTGGTTAACTTTAATATTATATTCAACTCGTGCCTTCCATCAGTCAGTATAGAGTTACTTTGGCAAGCTCATTTATTTATAACAAATTTTCTAACACACTTTATATCATAACTAGTATCTTTAAATTGTAATAAACCAGCTTGACTTCAATATTAATGCTTTGTTGGTAGACGAAGGTATCATACGACACGGTTAGGTTAATACAAGTACCCTACTTCATATTTTATTTACTCAATGGCGAGCACAGGTGTTCCATAAGCCCGGGTAGTGCCGTTATATTGACACAGCCTACCTGCAATGCTTTAATGTTCTTAGAAGTTACTTTAATACTGCATCCGCCTTTACTTAGCATAGCTACTGCTAAGATTAGTCTAAACCTATTTACTGAGTGTTGTGAAGCACTATATTAACTATAGCAGGCTTTTCTCAGTCGAAGTAGAGCGAATCTTTGGAAAATACGGTGATTAAAATAATAGCAAAGGTATTCTATGTATTTATTCTATATATATACTGGCTTCGTGGCGTAGTGGTATCGTATGCAACTGCTGTGCTTGAGGTCTCGGGTTCGTTTCCGGGGTCGGACCGAATGTTTGTATGATCTGCTAATATTTGTTTCGGAGTTTGTTTGTTTTCTATGTGTGAAATGAATGTTTTCCCAAAAATGAGTTTTATATATGCTAGATGGCTATCCGTGAAATTCTGCGACTACAAGCATATAAGTACATCGCGTCTGGTTACTACAGTGCAGACTCTGAATCAGTTATGGATGAGCCGGCCACTTGTGAGATGTGCGGAGATATTATTATTAGGGTGCGAAAATATGCTAAGGAACTTTCTACTTCCTACACAGTGAAAGAGTTATTGGTACCTTAAGTTTAATCTAATCTTAATATAGGAACCCATTAGCCTGATATTTTAATATTGATATATAGACTATATTTTGAGAAGTATGAACGCCTACACTAATGTATACGATACGATGGCTGGGACTTGTATGTCGTCTGTCCATGATCATAGACAGGCCGACTCAATACTATGGTCCTTTCTTCAGAAGGCCAACCCAGATCTATACTGTACTCGCATAGATGTTTATTATTTTAAATCAATCAATGTTCACGGACTTAAAAATAAGAAAGACACCTCTGTGGTTTGTTTCGTTTTCTTGCCAGAGTGGGTCTTATGAAATGCCTGTCTCTTCTAGCTGTGTAGTGCGACGTGTAAAATACCTGTTAAGATTTACTTTCAAAATAAATATCATGTGTATATATATAGCAATATACATGATATGTATATCTGCCGTGTTTATTAGACAGACTTTCCTGCCTTCAAATTTGTCTGGCTCATTGGGAAATATTTTAAAATATTTCACTTAAAATATATATACATATATAAAAGCCTAATAGCCTTCCTAAAATCACGTATGTTAGCATGTTTTTTTTCTAACTTTGATACCTGCTAACTGTATTTCAGCTTAGTGAGTATCCATTCTGAGTATATTTTAGACCATCGATCCTATAAAAAAACCACTTTCCTAAAATGATGTAAGTTTGTAACGACTGGAATCTTGTACTAACACATTTGCATAAATTGCAAAATGAAATATTTATCTTTTTTTTTATATATATATTTATCCTGCCAAAATGACTCTGCCCTGCCTGATGGAAAGCATGAGCAGAATCCAAGAGTGGTGGTCACCATCCTCAATGCGAAAAAGAACAATGCAGCATGGTGACCCACACTATGGCGGCCTGGGGAGAAGGGCGATGGTGAGGGGGACAGTTTCACACCGGTTTTCTGTGAGGCCGTGGTATCACTCCGGCCGAACCGGCCCATTCATGCCGAAGCGTGGCTCTCCCACGGTGAGAAACTCTTTTTAACATTTGATTTTTGATTTGACTTCCGGTATATTATTTGTTTTCTTCACCAACGAGTTATTTTCCACTCAAGATTAGATCTCGTTTATTTCGAGACATAGTATCTGATAAAAAGTTTGACTTATATAGTCGAGACTTGGGTTCTGTTGCTGTCGGTTAATGTTACGAGTGATTCAATTGAACGCTTGTGCCTTAAGGCAATTTGACAGAATGTTACTACCGCTATTTATTCCATGGGTGTCGTAAGAATCGATTAAGGGATAAAGCTGTGTAGATCAATATCATTGAAAAGTGAGGGAAAACTTGACGCAAATCCTATACTAAACCGAGTTACAGTTAAAATGTATTTAGCATATGCCACTCGGGCCATTATGAAGAATCGATTGAAATCATTAATTAAAATCGGTTCAGTAGTTTAGACGGCATGGTGTGATGTACAAACGTAAATGATTGTCATAAATATTACCCTTCTAGATCTACCCTTTAAAAAAATCATTAATAGTATTCGAGTTGCCTACAACATCTTTAGGCATCTCATGGGATTATCGCTATAGTGGTCGTATGTGTACGTATGTTGTTAATGTAACCCGGTATGTTCTTTGAGGCAATGGTTAACTCTTTTAAAGCCACCCAGAGCAACTGGATAGTTCAATTCATGTCCAGAACTTAGATAGGTGTAAGAATCCCATCATTAGAAATCTGTTAGATAGGAATATTACGTCCTATATGTACAAACAATGGTTAAAAACGGCAGCTTGATTCTTTATCGTTTATGCGTATATTGTATTATGTATTTGGTCCGTATCCTTTACTTTCCATAGTTTTTTCTCTATCTTTTAATTAATTTAGCTATGAGTCTTGTGTTCGTAATGAAGTATTATTATAGTTGTTATTTATGGGTTCGCTGATACTTTAACCTTTTGCTATATCCCCTGCTAAATAAAAGTATCGCAGTCAGAAAAAATATTTAACACTCATCATTTAAATTAAAATAACGTACATCCAACACTTCTTCAGTTAATTTCTTTCACTTCACGTACACACGTCACATTTCACCGATAACCGTAAAATGAATTAAAATGTCCGCCAAACCCGGGCGAAGTCAGGCAGCTTAGCAGTTGCAAATTAACCGGACACATTACTGTAACATTTGATAAGGATCAAAATGCGGGTGGAATTGCTAATATCCCTCTTACTTCTATGTGACAGCTAACTTTGATGAAGGTGTCTTGCTTATGGGCTTCATCTTTTAAATGTAAAATTACTTTAAAATCATCCCTAATTCAGTGATCAATTAATTTAAGAAATAACTAATTAGTCCTATGTCGGTTATCATTATGGGCATCCTCAAGAATTAGTAACAAAAGTTAATAATTTATTATCATTATTTCATTGAAGTCGATGCAATGGTTTAGATGTGGATGCGTAACAGTTACTTTATTAGTATAGGTTCCTAGATATGTTCAATCCTTATAATTTAATCCTGTCAATGAGAGAGAGTTAGCTTCAAATGCGACTTCTATTTAAGTAACAGACGCAATGGTTTTAAATCAAGGATGGTCTCATTTAAATTTCGAATAAATATTGTGTATAGATATAAATCATTTCTTCAAACTCAATGCACAGTCAACTAATACCGTCTCTCCGAAACATTTGATCCATAAGGTTGCCTGTAAGATATTGTTTGTGACAATATGGCCGCCCTTTAAACACTACATGTCGGACATTTTATGTATTTTCTCTTAGCTCTGTGATAAGTGTGCAAATATAGAGTTTTATATCCATCTACATTAGGTGCATTGAATTTGATTAAATTTTAATTCACACAGTGAGATAGTACACACAATTTCTTAGCATAAACTAACTAAGTTTGTTCAAAACTACCCAACAAGCTAACTTGAAACAGCACAAGATAAGTAACCAGACACAGTATCTGTACTTAAGAGCTAAGTTAAGTTAGCTACAGGTGTATCTAACTGACCCACTTGGGGCAAACAATGTTATATTAAGTTCGTTTCAAGTTACAACTAAGTTATGATAGGGCTGATAACTGTTAAATGAACTTGGCATTTGAATAATTAAAATTAAGATCACTCTGGGTAAAATTATTTAATGCTTAGTAAGACTTATGTAACTTGAGGGAATGTACATTTGAATGATTGAATGGACCTGCACGACGGGAGTGATACCAAGGCCTCAGAGAAAACAAGTGTGAGCGCTTGCGCTGTGTTTCACCGAGTGAACAAGGATATCGGATGCCCATACCTCTACCCCTCCCCTACCCCCTCCATATTCCCAAAGGCCGGGAACGTACTTGTAACGCCGCTTGTGAATCGCTTACCATCAGGCGATACATCTGCTCGTTGCCCCTATTCTATAAAAAAAACAGTAGATTTCTGCTGTTATTAGAAGGTGTTTAAGTGAGTAAGTCTATAAAGAGGCGTTCTAAGAGGGCGACATTTGTCACAGTGACGTAATTAAAGATACTGGCATCTGTTGACTATCGTATGACTTTTATGTATACGATACTTTTAAACATTAGTTGTATGCAAACTGATACTTGTGACCGATAGGGAAAGATATTTTTATATCACAATAATATTATAACATCGACAGTGTCTACCTGTCTCTCTCTTACAATTCCACAAACCGTGGCAGTAACTTCAATGTTATTCTTGAGGAAAGATACAGACTATTCTTTACCGCGATAGCCAATATAATATACCAAAGCTAGTTATACATATTTTTGGGCTAACAAAAAAAGTAAAAAATAGTTTCACCAAGTGAATGAGGATACCGGAGGCCCATACCCAAACCCCTCCCTCTTAACCCCCAGAGGCCGGTAACGAACTTCTGACGCCTCTGGTGTTGCGGGTGTTTATGGGTGGCGGTAATCGCTTAGCATCAGGCGATACGAAACAAACAAACAAACAAAAGCTTTAACCCATTTTGTGTCCTATGGAAGAAAACACAATCTATATTCAGTATTAATGGACATAGCAGTTTATTGGTCAAATCCCTCTCACTTTGTGATTAAATAATTTTGTCTTTAAAAATATTTAACAATAAATTTCACTTTTTGAAAACATTTTACAAAAATGATAAACAGTGGACAGATTCACTTTTTTTAGGAAATACGTGTTAACAGGTAAACACTAGTATATAACCACATTTGTCACCAACACCGTTTCAAAACATCTGATATATGAGTATAACCACACACACACATACGCACACTACATTAGAGGGAGATTGCTCATTCATAGGTAGGCATCTCTTCTATCTCTGGAGTTGCAAGTATATATATCAAGGTGGTAGAGGCGTAAGTACTATCGGGTAATACATCTACTCACATTCTATAAAAATGATGACCTATATTCCACTAGAAGAATATTGCTACGAACAACTTGCAAATATTTACCTTCAACCTGGCACAAAGTCGAAGCCGTGGCCTCTCTATAAGAGATTCAATTGGGTGCAATAGGTAAGCTTAAGACACTTGTAAGGTCTACAAAGCAAACTATGTAACGAGGGAACGGGGAAAGAAACTTAAGGTAACGACACACCAGGAAGAAAAGACAAAACCGCTATTTTCTTTTAAAAGCTACTGACGACCCGTTTAGCTTCACAAGGAAATCTTTGAAGTTCTCTAATTGCTTCTAACATCACAATTACATAACTATTTTCAGTCGGCTTATTTTTCAAAGACCATTTGAACTAGACAAGTTTCGTAAAGTCAGCAAACAAAGCTCATATACGATGAGATTAAGGACTACTGGCATTAACTTCAATAAATCTCTAATAAAAAATAAAAGTATTCATTTTTTTCGGAAATAGATGAAAAACATAATTATTTACAGCAAAATAATTTCGTGGCATGTGTGGATGTACCTTAACCGGTCTCCGTTGGAGCGTAACCGCGCTGGGTCGTTATCGCAGGTGGCCGGCCCGGGTATATCCGCCTAAAGCCTGGTTACAAGCTCGCTACCAGCCAGGGATTACTCGCTTCATCCGGTTCTGCAGTCGTTTGCAACTTTATTTATTCACTCGCAACTTTTTTGCTAATATATATTTCTCTTTTACCAGAATTACACTTAATCGGTCTCATTTTGATTTATTGTTTGTTTTTCATGGTATTTGATTGTAGTATTTGTTTTTGTGGATATTTTTTTTTTGTTTTTTCGCGCATTCTAGGGTGATAAATAAAATTAGATTAGATTAGATTAAAAAGTTAGTGAAGGATTATTATCTTTGATATATGAATGATGAATATTGTAAATATTCACATTTGAACAGATCTGAGATTTCTGTACCCTACTACTGGTACCCTTATTAATGTCACGAAATTATCCGTATAAAGGTTGTCTGTAAGAGATCGCTATGAGCGATAAGACCGCCAATTGTCACATTTGTATGTTGTAATTCTTTTTTTTTATCTGTTAAGTGTGTACAATAAAGATAAATAAATAAAAAAAAATTTTTGAGTTGGACAACTAGATTAATTAATGTAACGTTTTGTAAGTGACGGAAAAGGCTATTTGATTTTGATTTGAAGATCCTCTTTTTGGAAGTCTAATATTACATTAACATTACTACCATTGTCCCCAACCCGCACTAGTCCCCAACCCGCACTCACTTTTTTCCAGAAATAACTATACCAGCCATTTATCAACCATGTTCTGTTCTCTCTTTTGTTTTTTCTTGCTTTCAAAAATAAATTCTCATTTTATTTATTACCCGACTACGAAAGAAGTAGCGTTATGTTTTTAGAGTGTACGTATGTATGTATGCATGTGTGTATACTTCTTTAGCACGGCCTAGAGCCTTAACGGCTAGATTCGTATTAGTCAACAAAACAAAAAAAATATACGCAGTCGGATATTTTTAAAATAATTCATTACTTGTTTATTTATTATTTCTGTATAGTGCTTGAGTATGATTAAAAAATCCAGAAATATCATAAATATAGGTAGCCAGTACTAGGCAGGTAGGTTTTCGTCTATTAACAAAATTATAAATCTATAGTTTTAGAACTAAAAGTTAGTACTACTTTTGTACATGTATTTTATATAAAATTCCAAAAAACATTAACACTCTCTCCAAACCAAAACTGTTTCGTGAATAGGAGCAATAACGTTTTAGTTTTCAATATATTCAAAGGCTTGAAGTGGCGGTGGCACTTGTGTGTGAAATACGTGCAAGCCGTGGGGACGTGACTGGCTTCATTTTGCACGAGGTAGCCGAGGGGACAACTTACGAGGGAGAGATTAAAGGTGAAGTAAAAACTATAGATTTTTTTTGTTTTAGGATTGATTTGACATTTAGAGTATAAATACTTAATTAATACTATTTGGTGATATAAATGAGCGGTCTTTACTTCCTTTGCAGTGTTTATGCTCGTAAAGTTTAATAATTAGGAAATTCGTCTTAGATTGACACTTTTTAGATATATTTTTATCAATGTGCTTTTGAATAACTGACCTACAGTTGCCAGTTCTAGGCCTAATCCAAGTAGACACTTGTTTTGAATCTTTATTACTGCACAGTCGATATATATAATGTTTTGAATCAGAACATAATGATTTCATACAAGATCGCTGTTAGGTATATGACCCCTACAGCCTGTGGGATAACAAAGTATGTGTGTCTAGTATCAAACTCATTTGTACTTGTTTCACTATTTTAATTATGTTTACACCTGACCGGTTTCGCCTTATGGTGTTTTCTAGAATATATTGCAAACAAGTTCCATCAAGCGCCGTCAATCGAGAATAGAAATAATGTGTGTTTCTTGAGTTCGCAAATATTCATATGTGACGGTTGTCACTTAACATCAATTTATTTAATTACCTTATGTCTCTTAGAGCAAGGATTTTCAATTCAACACAAAGTTAAAATTTAGTAAACTCAGCGACAAGCCGTCGGCAATCGCAACTTGATTGAGGTAATAAGATTAGTTGCCGCGGTTACGCTGCGACAAATTTGTCGCGTTTTGTGGACACTCCACTATCTAATACCTAGGGTTGTCACGTTTAACTTTATTTAGGAACTACCTGACCCCCACAACCTCGTCCGCGTCCCCTATTTGATTACCTCAAAAGATAGACATATAGGTATGCTGCAGTGGATTTTTTAGATCTTTTAAAAGGGAACAATTCTCTCAAACATTGTTTTTTAAAACTTTCTAAGGACAGGCTATGGCCAGCAGTGGAATATTATAGACTGTTGATGTGATGTGATGATTTGCTTCAGTCAGGTTCCTTTTTAGTTCTCTTCCCTTAAAAGTAATGTGCTTACTCAAACGTGCCTTGGGACTTCAAACCACGAACTATGAAAGATCTAGAGTCGGGACAAATTTCTGTATATTACAAAAGTTTTTGGCCCTAAGGGAGACTACACAACGACGGACCCATCATCTGATTCTTCTAATATATTGTTTGTTAACTTAACACAAAGTTAGAATATAACTATATACTCTAGCATAAGTAAATGAAAACAAGCGGGAAGGTGGAATTTAGTAAAAAAAATACGACAGATAACTAACTCAGCTCAATTCCAGGGTAACTGGCAACTTCTGGACTGTACTTATTGCAATCGAAATTGGTTTAATATAATAAAATAAATAGTAATATTTTTTTCGGATATCTAACACACAACACCATCCAGTCCCAAGCTAAACAGAGCTTGTGTTATGGCCACTAGACAACTGATAAACTAAGCATGTCATATTTCTTTTAAACACCTACATATTGCAACTAGAAAATACCCAAGCTCCGAAACAAGTACTTGCGGATCATACAAACATTTGGTCCGACCCGGATATTGAACCCGAGACCTCAGCACAGACACAGCAGATGCTAACGCTGCCACTACGCCACAGAGACAGTTGAAATAGTACTCAATAATTTCAGTACCAATTTCACCTACTATAAAACTAACTCGGAATAGAATTCCTTACTCAGATCAATCGTTTTCAGACCACAGCAGTGACGTAATTTGAAGGTAATATATCTTTAGCATATTTCCGTCCTTGTCACACCCCCCATCTCGGCCTTAATACAGCTACATATCTTCGTAACGGAGCTAATATAAGCGCGAGGTTGTACCCTGTACTATGAATATTAAATAGAGCCGGCGATATGATTAATGATCTAAATGGAAAAGTAACTTGTTTACGTCAAACGAAGATCATTTGTGAAAGCAATATCATGTAGCTGAATAATACTGAACAGTGTGTAATACTGCGCATAGTACAAGACGTTTATTGTATTTTATATTTAGCAAATCTTATTAATGTGCCTTTAATTTCTTCAAATGCTGTTATCATCATTTGTACCGTCCTCCCCACAATGCTACAGACAGAGTGAAGGTGAGAGTTTGACCCTCTAGCACTCTCACCCATGAAAGAATTGCTAGACTCAAAATTTAAATGTCATATTGAGTTATCACATAAATGCATGACAGGCAAATAATCTTTTATGACGTAAAATGAGATTAGAAGTCTAAATTGAATTAGTTCACTCCGTCCTCAAACCTACCCACAGGACGTACATTAATGAACTATATTTTGTCTAAATATTTGCTAGATACATTTTAGTTAATCTGGCCGAGAAGTTAATACATGTAAATGTAACGATAAGTAGAGGGTTAGCCTTCATCCGACATGTTTTGTTTCATCCTGAGATTAATGCGAGCTTGTTTTCATACGAGCACGTTTAGGTCAGATAGGAAAGTTTGAAAGGTAGGTATTGATCTTTTGAACCGTTGAATAGTTGTTTGGTACAGATATTGTTTTAATATTACGTCAGTAAAACAAAAACTTAAGTGACGAAATACGGGCGTTTAATTGGCCTCGTATGATATCCAGCCGCGTTTATACTAATAACTTTGTGGGAACAGTAATTTTTTTTCTTATTTGTATAACGAAAAACGAACTATTGAAATTAAAATATGATCGCACATAATTTTCGATATTACACATAATTGAATTTTTTTATGAAATTAAATAGTTTTGTACAGAAAAAAAAAATAAAGGAAAACAAAAAGTGTTATATTTTCTGAATCCGCGACTGTGGGCAGATGAAGAGAAGAGCATAAATACTAATCTATGTTTTTAGGAAATTAACAAAATATTGATAAAAAAATGGCAGTACGAAGTTCGCCGGACCAGCTGGTTCACAGTTTAAAGTTAAAGTTTAATAGTGACATTATTTTTTGCAGACACATTTGGATACACGTGAAACGACTCAACAGGAGTTCTTCGGTAGTATGATTTGAAAACTAAATAATTCAAATGTAGTCCTACAGAATGCCTGTTGTAAGTGTTACCTGATAACTGATATAACATTCATATCGATTACCAGACCAAGTAATTAGTCATGCATAATCGTGAATATTAAAATAGGAAGTCTTAAAAGTGACGCCAAGTGAGATTAAACACATCATGTTTGTAAGAATTACAGATGTGCTTCATAACATTTTAACCCCTTCTTTAAACCCGCTAGCGTAACGCTACCCAAGGGGTGTTAAGTTAATTAATACCAGCGTTTCCGTCTGCGTTAGACCTTAACCGTGTCAAGCGTACCTGTTCCATATCTCATTACATCGAAACAATTTGTTTACAAACAAAAATCAACCTTATATGTATATCTTAAAGTTATTAATCAAATATTTGTTGATAGATTTATAATTGCCGGTTAATATGAATCTTATACATGAAAAGGAAGGTTGATTTTAGATTGTATCATTTAACAGGGTAAAATTAAAGGAACGTAATTAATATTTAATTATAATATCATAAAGCGTATTTTCTATGTAAATGACAAATATTTTGATGTTTAAATACGAGGTGTGTTCAAAAAGTAACGCGAATTTTGAATTTTCGTGGGTTGCGTAGATTCAAATTTCGATTTTTTTGTGGCGTTATGTTGGTACATATGTCTCTCACTTATGCTGACAAGTTCGGCCATTTTGAATGTTCAGTTAATTGTTGACAACTGCTTTGCTTGCGCGCGTTTTGGTTCGTCTTCGATTTTTACCTATTCAAAAAAATGGAAGAAAGAATTTGTATCGAATTTTGTGTGAAAAATGAAATTAAGTGCGCGGATGCATTTCGAATGTTGACTGTGGCATACGGAGAAGCTACTTTGGATAAAAGCAACGTTTATCGGTGGTAAAAAATGTTTTCAGAAGGCCGAGAAGATGTGAACGACGAGGAGCGTGCCGGACGCCCGAGCACTTCAACAACAGACAAAAAAATTGATGAAGTGAAGAAAATGGCATTGGCCAATCGTCAAATCACCGTTAGAGAAATAGCCGAGGATCTAGGCATATCGATTGGCGCTCGTGCCATTCGATTTTAATCGATAATTTGGGCATGAGATGGGTCGCCGCAAAATTCGTACCAAAATTGCTCAATTTCGATCAAAAACAGCATCGCATGAACGTTGCTAATGATATGTTGGAATCTGTCCGCGACTTTTTCTTGTTCCCGAAACTGAAGAGGCCCATGAAAGGACGACGCTACGCCACGATTGACGAGATAAAGACGGCATCGAAGGAGGAGCTGAACAAGATAAAAAAAAAAAGATTTTTTGAAGTGCTTCGAAGATTGGAAAAAACGTTGGCACAAGTGTATAATATCCCAGGGAGATTACTTTGAAGGGGACAAAATAGATATTCACGAATAAATAAATAATTTTTGAAAATACACATAATTCGCGATACTTTTTGAACACACTACGTATGACCTGTTTTTGGAACAGAGGTCTCTGAATCTTCGGTAATAGGCAAATAGAGTCACTGACCTATTCGAGATATTATTTTATTCATCAATGCCGCCGGTATAAGCAATTTTGGTTACCTTTCTTATCAATCTTTTTTTTTAATATTCTTCCTAATTTTTGACCAACTCGGTACTGTACACAGTCCAGGCATGTACGCACTACGCAGTTCAGATATGTATACGTATATTTACACAGTCAGATGAATACAAGTCCAGACAAACACGCAATACAGACTGCCTTGGTGGACCAGTGGTAGCGTATGCAACTGCTGTGCTCGAAGTTTCGAGTTCGATTCCCGAATCGGATCAAATGTGACCTGCAAATATTTGTTTCAGAGTTTCGGTGTTTTCCAAGTATAATATGTCAGAATAGTATATATGTATTAATATCAGTTGTCTAGTGCCCATAGTACAAGTTCTGCTTAGTTTGGGATTAGATAGCGTTGTGTAAGATGTCGAAAATATTTAATTATTTATTTAAATACAGCGCGGATGGCAAAAGGCCAGCCTATTGTTACGTCAGTTGATGTTTACTATGGTTGTGAATATTTCTTTGAGGATTTGTAAATAATGATGTATGTAAAATATATAACTATATTCGTAATAAAAAGAATTAAATCTCCTTGTAAATATTTGTTCCAGTTTCTAGTTTCTTTTTTTTATCCTAAGACTTTTTGAATTTACATTAAGAAAGGAAAAGTTTGACGTAAAATTTGAAGAATGACACTCACATTTTTTAAAAACCATTGTATGTACTTTTTATGTGTCAAAATATGAATTATTTTTTGTTGTAAATGTTCTTGAAACAGATTCCCTGAACTAATTCATTACAGGTGAACTATATAATGTTACATTATCATTAATGTATTTTTTTAATATCTTCAAATCAATCAAATTTTAATGTAAATGGTTTGACGATAGACAAAGATAGCGTCATGCTTAACCAGCTCATAACAACGCACCGAGTCTATCGTTTTGACATATAACAAAAACATATTTAATTTGACACTCATCTACCCTATTACACACATACATTTCAGGTATCGAGGAGGGTCATTGTTTAGCTATTCAAATTTAAATGAAAACAATAATCGACTTACCTTTTCAAAGTACTTCACCTCTGCCAACAGAATATAATTGATATGTATGAACCTTGCATCTTCACACGATCTGGCTTTCTGCCTGTACCCTGGTCTACTATAAGAATACCTATAACCCGTATACTCCGAACTGTAAATGTCCACTTTCAACCCCCCCGTGAAGCCCCAGTCACCTCCACAACCGTAACACACCCCTTTGGTAACGAATTTCTCCCAAGCGTCTGTAAGGCCTTGATTGTTCGCCCCCGCATGGCCACTGCGGGGGCGGCCAGGCCATGTTCCTGAGCGTTCTTGTGGCCCTAGGCCTTTTTGGGGCCTTTGCAGCTTCCACTCTCCGTAAGTCGTAGTATCAGCTGGCTTTTTCCATTTCCATTTGGATATCACTCGCGATGTTTTCACTAAATTGTTATTTGAGAATCAGTTTGTTTGATTTCTTCTTTGCTTCTCAAGTCTTTTTTTACTTGTTGGGTATTTTTTATACGCACTTCGCATTTGAGAGTTGAACACGTTTATCTGGAGAGGTTGGCTAGTACCTTCTAATTTTAGTCGGACGATAAGTAAAGATGCTCCAATTTCCTTTTCAATGATTACCGGGTACTTAAAAATAATTAGCTTTTAACATAATTGGAGATGGGAGTTATTCAATAGCGAACTGGTAGGTACAGACAAATCCCCTTTAAGATTTTTCCGATTGTAATTTTAGAAAATCAGGCGTCATTTCGTAGATGTGTCAATGGTTTTTGTAGTACGAATGTTACCGTTTCAAATGTCGAACAATACACGTGAAGTATATAGTTTGTTAAAGAACAAGTAATGTAGTTTTCTCAAGTAGAATATTATTATAGATCGGATAAAATGCAGATATTCTTTATTGCCGACGAGAAATGATTAAAAAACAAGAAATATTATGCGTTTGCGATCTTTTAAGCACCTTTTTTATGGAATAGCAATAACGACAATATAAATTTGAAAGTTCAGAGTATTTTTTTCACAAATTTCCGAAAAAATGGGACGAAAAGTCCTCGTCACCCAACCCTTTATATTAAGATTTTTAAAAGCCTTGTAATAAAAGGCAACTTCTTAAATTGGAAACTTGACATTTTCGTACTTATTAATTAGCAGTTGAAAGTCTTACTACTTAGCGGATGGTGCCTTTTAATAAAATCGCTAAATCATTGTTACACCCCATTCTCCCCGGCATCAGGGGCCTATTAATCAAATTACTCTCCAGTGATTAATTAGGAAATCGGTAATTAGTAAGAAATCGTTGATGTTATGCAAATCTGAGAGGGCAAGGAGGAGCGTGGGCTCTGGTGGACGAGGAGGTACTTTGTTAAATGTTCAAGGGAAGTAAGTAGCGATGCGAGATGAATGATTTGTAATTGTATTGTCAGAAGGAATAATATATATTAATATTCCGTTTCTAATACTAATATTTGTCAAAATAATTATTTTATTTATCAACTTTTGTTTCTGATTTATTTAAAAAAAAAACCTTAAAAAGAAAACGCAGACTCTGGAATACTAACTGTGCATGACACAAATTTTTGTCCCGTAGACTTTTAGGTAAGCTATAGTTTAAAAACAAAAATCTGTATTCAAGAATATCGTTTGTTCATATTATTTACACATAGAAGTTATCTGTGTAATATTTATGTTCATTACATATTCGTAAATAAACTACGTCAATCCATGTCTCTTACTGCGTCGGGGGCGCCATTGTTAGCGTAGGTGACTGCTGTGCTTGAGGTTTTCGGTTCGATTCCCGGGACGGACCAAATATTTGTATGATCTGCAAATGTTTGTTGGGTGTTTTCTATATATGACATGTATGTATTTATAACAACAAAAAAGTATGTATGTATTTATATCAGTTATCTAGTACCCTTAGCACAAGCTCCGCTTAGCTTCCCCCACANCTTAGCTTGGGTCCAGACGGCGTTGTGGGTTAGATATCCTAAAAATATTTTTTATATTACAAGATTATTTATATAAAATTTGTAACTGACTTCAACGTTGTTTTCAACGTGGTTTTCATATCTACTGTATTTTTTTATGTTTATTACGCGCTTCCCGTATAGTCCCATTTTAATTAAGTGCAGTTCTTGAAGTCGTTCTTTTTTGTTAAAATATAATAGTATATTAGTGAGAATATTAAAAAAGAAATTCTTCTGTTAGAAAACAAAATGTAACCGTTTAAAACAACATTAAGAACTCATTATGAAAGAAAAGAAATATTCAAAAACCTTGTTTGAATTTATTCATCATTTTGTAAAACCTGTATAAATCTCCTCTACATTCTACCGCGGTAATGTCTCATCCAAATCCTTGATGCTTCATTAGTGGTAAGCCCACTTTATAAGAAAATAAATTTGAGTCTGTAATCCCTCAAGGCAGATTAATTTCTTATTGTGGGGATTGGGGGATAACCACTGCTAAGAACAAAATGTACATCGCCTTTTAGATAAGACAAGAGATAGAAATGATCACGTTTGACTGGAATATTTTATAAGCGTTTATTTTCTATCTGAATACAGTATCTTGTTATTATGTTGTTTTTTAGTTCTTAAGGGGACTGGTTTATTATGAAAATAGTGTGCATGAGACGAATGACTTCGGTCACAAAAGGTTTGGTAGTTTAGAAATGGAACTCTTTAAGTAGTATTAAAGGCGCTCATAGCCCAGTTGCACTCAGTGATTAGAAACAATCGCCGAGGGTAAGCAACGACGGCGCGGTCAGTACCTCAGTACCAGTTACCATGAGCGTCTCCGTGATTCGGAGGTCACGTTAAGCAGTTGGTCCCGGAAGTAGCATTAAAAGCACAAAAGGCAGTCTTATTGCTGTTTGCGATTACTTACAAACAACCTTAGGACTATAGTTTAGAGCACACAAATACCATTAATATATACAATATGAACTAATATATAATCCTCTCAATGATGCAGAAGCATTTTAATAGACCGTCACAATTTGCATCACCATGGCCTTGCAGCAGCGTTGCATTGTCTGCATTTGGCATATATATAGTGATCACTACTTTTGGATTCTGTTCATGCTTTCAATCAGGCACAGTAGAGTCACTATCTCAGGCAAATATATAAAAAGCATGAGATACATACATATACGGGTCACTGCTTGCCTGTTGACTAACTGAGCCTTATTTTTAGTTGCCATTTTAATCGACATGAAGTAAGTTCTTGAAAGACTCGAAAAACACATACGTATACGTTATAACCGCTCCTTTCCTGGTCTTTGTCCAATTTTTATTTAAGTTCAAAGCAATGTTTAGGATTGGTTTCTTTTAAGGGTATTCACTTACGAAAAACCAAAAACGTCTTTGGGAATGTATCTAGTAAAACAGTACAAATATAGACTGAATGAATGGGCTTTATCTAGTAAAACAGTACAAATATAGACTAAAAGTTCATAAATCGTGGATACATTTTCAGATTGAACCCATGACTTTCAACTTTCGAACTAATTACACCACATTTGAACATTAGCCTTCCATTATGACAGTACGGGATGTCAAATAAATCGTCGTACAAGACATAGTCTAAGCGCTGTTTCGTCTTGGCGACGTTCCAGCAGCAATTACCCTTTTGGCTCCTTGGCTGTACATACACTGTATGATAAATTTGTTCTTTGAAATAATTTATGGATGTCGTCTTTCTACAGTATTGTATTCACAGTTTCAATGTAACAGTTTGGATTTTACTTTAAGGTGTCAAGTAAACATACTAATCCTTTGCATTGAGACATTCTATTTTCATTCGACTCCCTCCCAGAACAAATATTTCTGTTATGAGCACAATCATTTATTCTGTGTCTGTGTGTAAGTTATACATAATAAGTACTTATTTAGAAATATATAATATGTAACCAAGTCTTTCACGAGATGTGCGAAATTATTAAATTAATAATAAAAACTATAGTTGTTGGGTGACTATTCGAGATATAAATGCAAACCCAAGACCTCAGGTTAAGAAGCAGGCTTAAAAATATATTTATTAATCTCCTTATTTTTAATCCGAAAAGTATTTTTAAAAGTACAGCAAGAGAAAACAAATCAAACAATGCAATAACTAATAACACCAAACCAGTTAGCGTTGGAACAATCCGGAATAAACCAGAACAATCCAGATTCATGTAGATATTTTCCCCGCGGTAAATGTCTTTATCTGGTTGCGCCAATTTCCTGAATCTCTGAGACTTATTATTGCATACTTCTGTCGAGATGGAGGCATGGAGGGGCCCTCAGGGAACGTTTTAGTCTTGATAAGGTTTGAGATTTATTTGTTACTTGTTAGGTATTTAACGTTCATTGTTTATATCACTAATTTGTGCGGTCGAGTAAACAGTAATGTATTAAACTAGCTTTTGCCCGCAGCTTCGCTGGCTTTCAGGGGTGACATTTTAAAATTCCTTCTTTGGTGCTCACTTACATTATATAAAAAACCTAAATGCAAAAATCAGGATTCTAGGTTCAGTGGTTTGGGCTGTGCGTTCGTCTATGGGTTACTTAGTCACTCAGTCACTTTCTTCTTTTATGTATATTTTATATAAAAGAGAAGGGTGACTATACACATACGAGTATTATATGAAGAGTATTTTTAGTATGTCCCTACTTTATATTTTGTATTTAGAAAGTGGAGACCTGTGCAGAGATTATAGTTTGTTTAATCTTAAGCGAGAGGCTAGAAGCTCAGAGTAAATACACATAAAAAATTCTACTGAAAATGAAGCTTGTTTCACAAATAATTTTAATAACTACTCGATAATGTATGTATGTGATTCATTGTATTGTTTAAACTATTGAACTGATTCTAACTAAATAGGTGTAAATAGATTCATAATAATAGCCCGGGTGACATGATATTAAGTTTATGAGAAGGTTTCAAACTTTTAATTGTATGATTTATAATAAATAACTCTTGGTATAGATATAATTAACGATACTGTTATTAATTTAAGCAGAAGAAAGAGAGAAATAATTGGAACGAAATTGTTTTTTTGGAAGAAATGACCGAATGAGGTGGGATGCCATAATACAGTATATATTACTCATCATGATGTGGCTATCTCTAGTCGGTACTACTTGTTAAAAGGTGTTAATTTCCTACATTTTCTTTTGGTTTTTTTGAATGATCTAGATGTCAAAAATCATTCTATTCTGCTTGATGGAAAAAACAGTAGAATCCAAGAGTGGTAGTCACCATCCTCGAAGCGATCGTAGACGATTAGTGGCCCACACTATGGCGCCCTAGTGAGATGCCTTTTCACACCCCGCTTTAAGGACCCTTGCACGAGTAAGAAATCTTGTCGCGGGTACTTTACAAATATACATGAAACTGACACAGAAAACACCCAGACTCAGAACAACAATTTGTGAATCCCATGAGTGATTCGAAACCACAACGGTGTGGCCACCGGTGAAACCACTACGTTATCCGCGCAGTTACGATAACATTAGGCGCCATAATGTTATAAGTATTGACGTACCTATGATATTTGTGTGCAAAATAGGATAAGAAAATAATAAATGTAAAATGTGACAATTTCATTTGCTTGTGAGATTTATGCAAACTTTTTTTTCATAATCAATTTCATCCCATTCAAAGGCGGTGTAAATATCTCTGCGGGGATGATGCTGGGCCCAAGAGGCGTTTAGGAAATGAAGAAATCCGGTCCGAGGGAGGCTTTAATAGAATTCACTTTTCCCCTCTCATCCCTTAGCGCGCGACATGATTTGGTAGAAATTTGCGCCAGAAATAACTTACAATTTTCGGTAAATTAGTGACGAGACTTGGGGATGATTTTTTTATTACATTTTTTTCGTTTATTCCTCGGTTTACGTCTGGTTTATTTAAATTCATTATAATAGCAATCTAACATTAAACATTTAAGCGAAATAATATTGTAAGCAGTAAAATATATTATATTTATCGGATTTCTACTCAACGATAACAATAAATTATAAATAACAAAACAGTCTGATCCCAAAGTAATTAATACATATTTCGGATATCTGACACACAATGCAATCAAGTTTCAAACTAAACAGAACTTGCACTTTGAAAGTTATAATGACTTATAAATTACTACACTCAAACTCCTAAATAAATATTTGCAAATCATACAAACATTTGGTCCGACCGGAGAATCGAACTCGGGACCCCACACACAGCAGTCGCGTACGCTACCAATGCGTTAAAGTGGCAGTCAACTAGAGAGAGCTTCTACCGCTGTAACCAATGCTGATAATAATGCTAATACATACAGATAACATTTTCAGACTATGGATTTTTTTCGTTATTTTTTATGGCGCACACTGTGTATATGGTGGCCACGAACGATCACTATTACAAGACTGGGAGTTAACCGAAACCAATAGGAGAGGAGATTCTGATTAGGAAGTGGCGTTGGATTGGTCATGCGTTGCGGAAACCTGACAACCATATCTCCAAGCAGAGCTTTAAGTGGCAAGCGGACGGCAAAAGAAAACGCGCCGCCCTCGAAATACTTGAAAGCGATCAGTAGACAGAGAGGCTGCAGCTGGACCGACCTTGAGGTTGCTGCACGAGATCGGAAGAAATGGAGGTCTCTTCTGTGATCTCTATCTCCCTGATAAGGGTTGAGAGGACACTAAATAAGTAAAATGTTACATTTCTCTTGAAAAGTAAACTCGTGAAAAGAAACCCAAGTGTATAATAGGAAGCCGACGTTATATTTTTAACAGATGGAAATTATATTTGCAACTTCGAAAACGCAGATTTAGTTGAATTTGACTTAATAAATGCTGTTTGTTGTTGCAAAATGTTTGATATATTTTTTCATATTTTATTATACGGGTATACAGCTTATATACCCGTATATAAAAACTTTCAGATATTGAATCCCTTCTCCTAATGAAGATGCGATGGAGATGGAGGTTCGCTTACAGCTGAAGTGGAAAACTGATTATATACTTTTTAATTAAAACTATAACAATTTTATACAATGGGTGAGGTAACAACTATAAATCAAGAGGATCCGTCCGTCTGTGCAATCTATCCAAGTTGAAAACTTCGCGATTTATTAACTGCCTCTACTTAATTAACATTGCGCATAGTTTGCTACTGGAAGTGGTAGAGCGTGATCTACGTTATAAAGGGAGTGTACTTAATTTAAAGTTATCGTTTAGACAATATTTTAGATTATGCTTAAAAAATGATGCCAGAAACTAGCGTTCAAAAATACAACACTCCACTATACGTTAATTATATGTTTGTTTTTACACTAAGATTTTGAAAATACAATAATGAGGCGGTTTGTTTCTGTCTTTTGTTCAAATCTATACAGCGAAATTTCCAATCAGGAAATTTAGATGAGTAAAATGGAATATTTATTAAATTAACTTTTTCTACAAAAACCACATTTTCAAAAAGTATATTGAGTGTATGTATTTTATTTTATTTCAATGGATTTAAAGAATTTGAAAAAACTTGCTTGCGTGTTTTATATTAGCATCAAAAGTAATTTGACACAAGCAGATCCCAATTTAGACATTTTATTGGCCACAAGTAAAATTATGTCTATGTTATTTAAAGATTGTAATAATAAGCTAAATGATCTCTTAACATCATAGACATAGAGGCACTGTAATTAATAATTCATGCCTCATCTAGTAACTTTACCTCCAAAGCTCAAGTTAAGTGTAAGTTTCAGTTAAGTGCGACTGATGTCGGCGAATGGCTCCAAGACAATCACCGATGCGTTTAAATTCCAATTCCAAGCTGTTTGGATAACCCTTGCCAGGGGAGTACGACCACTTTGGTTGAAAACTACTTTTTATAATGGAGATAGATTGGTACGGACAGCAGCGAACATTGGAAAAAATGTACTTTGATTTTTTTGTTCGGGTTTAGTTTTATATAAGTTAAATTTTAGTGTTGGGTGTTAAGTAAAATGTGTTCTTGTGTGTATGTATGTGTGTTGTGTTATAACCAAGTCCTCATATCAGTTAGCTTGATAATCATTTGTGAGCGCAAACCATTTGAATTAATAAAACCACTTAAATTCATATACACTTCATAAATAAATAAATAAATAAAATAATTAAATAAATATGTAGAGACATTTTAACACACAACGCCATCTAGTCCCAAACTAAGCGGAGCTTGTACTATGATACTATACTATACTAGATAACTGATATTAATACTTATATACTTTTTTTTTGTTGTAAATACATACATATTATACATAGAAAACACCCAAACTCCGAAACAAATATTTGCAGATCATACAAACATTTGGTCCGACTCAGGAATCGAACCCGAGACCTCTTGCACAGCAGTCGCATTCGCTACCACTGCGCCACCGAGGCAGTCAAAATGGTCATATTATTTTGATCAGAAATGTGTATCTATATTTTAGTATCTGGGTGTAACTTATTTATTATTATTTGTATCTATGTATTTCAAAATAGAAAATTTTTGTTTAGTCTTTTGTTTAGTCTTGTTTTCATACTACAGACTCTACCTACCTGTTAGTTTGGAATCAGACCGAAGTTTGTAAGATCTGTGGTGTATTATTAAAAAAAGCATTTATCTAATATAAAAGTTAATTCAATTTTCCAACTGAGATTATTATTAATCGGTGCTAAAATAATCGTTTTGCTACATTCAATTTGATATACATCCTGAGCATTTACAAAATATACTTTACTTGGCCAAATATATGAACACTACAAAATAAAAAAAAAACGCCTAATCTGTTACGAGAGTTTATATTTTCCTCCAACAGAAGGTTTGAACAGACATACTGAAAACTTAAAGCCGATAGCAGATAATCCCGGACAGACAGACGGACCGATAAACACCAAACAGTTTGTACTGGACTCGTATCGGCCGTTGAAATCTTGGAGAATTGAGGGAGAGCAACGGAATTATGTGGAAATATTAGTATGGTACTGATTTATTTTACATTTTGCCAGGATAAGTTGTTAATCTCGGACTGCGTTTATATTGGGGATTTTTTTTAAATCATTAAATAGGTGGACCTCTTAAGTCAATGGAAGAGAAGCATACACGAAAGTCGCAGTTAGTGAAATTATTTAGATATAAATGACTTTAGATGGTCAACAACGCATTCGTAACTGGCGTTGACGACTCAGAATTTGGGTGTTATATTATATAATTCTAATAGTGTCATTGAGAAGAAATTAAGGTGAGCGTTGAAATAGAACTCTGATGATGGGTAAAATTAGAAGGTGAGCAGCTGTGAAAAATGTAGACAAGAGAGTGGAGAATAAAAGTTCTAAAATGGCTTGAGATGAACTTCAAAAACTTCAAACTGAGACTTAGATTATTTTTAAGTAAGGTAGTATTGTGTATAGCAGGGTTAAATTGAGCAAGGCTTGAATTTAATGCAAATATAATTTTGTTTACCAGTTTAACGGCTTCACTAGTTGTTAACCTAACCTAATGACTGTATGAGCCATGCTGTTAATATCCTTTTGTTTACAAAAACAATTTGACTTTGAGTTTATCTTAGCATCACTTTTCAATATTTGTGACCTTGTATAAAGTAGTTTTAAGATCCCAAAAATGTATTTCTTTATACTACTTTACTGATATTCAAACTTTTCGATATCGTGGGGATAAGGGGATAAAGAGTAAGTTTACATACTATTGTCACCCGATATCCAACATAGTACACTATTTCCAGGCTTCAATGTTCCTACACGATTGAATCATCTCTATATGATTCCCTGACGTCTATATCGATCGATAGAATCGTTGTTTGCTTGAGATACAACCGCTTACCCTACTTTGTATAAACGTCGAGCATGTACCTGTAACAAAAAGAGTTACTTGTTAGACAAATAATATAATGACAAGTTGTTATTTTACAAAAAGTGATATAATAGTGAAGGCGTAGTGTGAAGAGACCAAGATATTTAAGTAAATTATATTCCTAAAGAAGCAGGATTCGTGTGACAGCAAACAGCTTTTGTTCAATGTTTTATAAATTATCTATGATATATTTTAGTGATTTACACTACAGTCGTTCAATAAATATGAAAATATTCTATCATTGCAATATACGCAATGATAAGACTGGTAAATGTCAATTTATTATGTTTAAATTGATAGAAATAAGGTTAAGTACGAGTAATATGTTTAATACAGTTTAAATTATAACGAGCAAAGGAACCGAAAATTGGATACAATTTACAAATTCTACGAAAACGAATGTAAGCTGATTCCGGGGGAAATCATCCCAAATTGTTATAAGAGTACCTTTTAATTTAGAAGTCTCTAGGGCTGTTGGTCGGAGTATACAGTTTGACTTTATTTTTTTATGTCAAAGGAAAATAAATCACAATATTTTCACAATCTTCAATTGAGAAAATCCCAAGATGCTTAACAATTTTCTGGTACAAGGATAAAAGAAATTGGTATATTATCAGCCTCCGCTGAAGAAATAATCGTGCAAAAACTTTCATATTACATTAAATAGTTTGTTCATTGTAATCATAACTATTTTAGTTTTGCTTCGGTGCACGGAAAGTATGAGAAGCATTTAGATCAAAGCGCCTAAAGAAAAGGCACAAGCAAGTTTCTAGCTAAACATATTGTTATAATTTATACGTATGGCGCTCAAATAAACTTATTAAGCCGAAAAACGGTAAATCTGTATTAGATAAAACTTAAGCTTTTCATATATTATCATTATGTGATTAGTAAATGCAAAATATGTATTTTGCTTTATATGCTTAGCGTATATATATGTGACGTAACATATTCGTAAAAAAGTTTATAACTTATTTCTAAATATCCTCCCGAATATTTACAATATCGAAGGAAATGGAATAATATTAGAACCACCAACACATATCTCACCGCAGCAAGCAAAACAGGAACCAGACTAGAACGGTGTATTTACATTTAAAACAACCGCAATCGTAAAAATTCTGATCACTTAGACTTTTAGAGGTATTAAACCGAATGTAGGGCTTAACTTCGAATTATCGGCTACCATGATATGGTTTGAAAATTTTTCCTTATGTTCTACGAAAGTAACACAAATTTTAACCAATTATTCAATCGTATGACGAAAAAATGGATATAAGCAAAATTTTAACTCAAATAAAGCAAAATTCACCTAACTCAAAAAAAAAAAATCTATGATGATATTTCGTTCTTTTTTTAAGTTTTGAAGTTTTTTTGTTAAACTTCACTTCTAAATAAACAAAAATCCATATACTTAAACTACAATATTAGCTTAATTCCCATTGTATATTGAAATGGCAAATACATACGATCATAATAGAGACCAACCAAGAAGCCTTTTATATAAATGGTTTCCAAGATTAATCAGATCTTATTTAAATTCAAATGTAAATACAATTAAAGTCATTAATGAAATATATTTGAATTCAAAACCCATACTGTCCATAAACGTTTAATTTAACTGCCCATTTATTTGAGAAGAAAATGAAAGCTCCCGCCCATAATAGGTGCTTACAGCCTACAAATAATTCGAATAGCGTGATAGGTATTTCAGCCTACGATAATTTATTGTACAGTAATATAATTTTAGATATTTAAAGACACAGATTAATAGATAACATAGCTCCTCCAAGGACACCACTCATGCTGGTGTCCTTGGAGGAGCTGGCAGGGGCGTTTTAAACACTCGTTGTATTACCTACAAAGGCCAACACATAACCCATTTAAATGGAAAAATGTCAGCAAATCTGTATATAGAAAAAAAACTATTTAATTACAAAGAAAGACTTGGAAGATAAAAGCAAACTCATAAACACATATAGATTAGTACTCATTTCTTAAGCTGAAAGATTCGAGCTGCCTATCTAGGTGACACAATTAATGTTATAATTATATATATATATATATATATATATATATATATATATATATATATATATATATATATATATATATATAGCTTAAGAAAAATTCAAGCGTAGGCGGAACTCATAAGTGAACACATTATTTAATTTACACATTCTAAAATAATCCTCCATTTTATACTGTTTTATTTAATAACATCTGGGCTATATTAGCTTTATTACGCCGAGCTTTATATTGTAATATGTTACACAATGTTATTACATTGCATGAATACATCATCCATATACACATATAGCAAAGAGTATTTTAAATACGGAAGACTAAAGGCCAGTATCGGAACAAAGATCTTATTAGGTTAATATTTAACGCTGCTGTTAGTTTTAGTACATAAAAAAGTAATGGTCTAGAGTTATCTTGAATATTAAAGATATAAACATGTATTGATAGTTGATGGCTTTCGTCTATATAATCCAGAAAGCTATATCTATTTAAAAATAAATATGAGCATGAACAAATGTCTGTTAAATGTATTATAGTCCAGTATGCAGCCTAGAAACCACTTAATATTTGAAAGTTTTTATTTGAGAAACATACCCATTCCACGTTAATTGCATAAGATTCTATAAAACTTATAACAATAGACTAGGATACCATTGGCTCACTTTTCTCTCTTACTATGTATATATTTCAACTAAAATGTGTAGACGTAGTGCTACACTAAATAACTTACATTACATCGTTATAAAGTTAATTTGATTTCCTGTGAGTAATTTACTTAATGTTAAGAAGAAAAATGTAAAAGAATTTCACGAAATAAAAGTCAAACGTATTCACTTAACCTTTAACGTTCTGAAGACGAAACTCTAAATGCAAATATCAAATATCTTGAAGAGCTTTAACGGCAATCCTTTGGAAATGAAATATACAAAACTGTAGCTACCCTTACGTTGAAAGCAGGACGGGGTTAGTCTCGTTTCAGTGTACGAATTGTGAATAAAACAAATCTGTCTTCTTGGCGTTTAGCTCTTATTTCCATCTACTTCCCTGCTATTTCCCACTTACGAGGCGGTACAAAGATGAGATATGAGCGTTTTGAAAATAGTGATGTGTGAACTCTATGTTTTTATTTAAAAAAATAAACTGGTACATACACGATTTCGTAAACAATATTTTGTGCTCATTTTTTGTTAATCATGTTATTTTTTATCACAAAATCACAGATAATCAATTAAGAAACTTTAAATCAATCGTGTGGAAAGTTTTTTTATGAAAACAAATTCAAATACAGCTTCTACTTCCATTTTTATATCTATTTGTCTCCATCTATTGATCTTTCGACGGAGCTCATAAGTCTGATCATGAAGTAATGAAGATCGGGCTACGATTTTTAAAAATTCATTGAGATTCGCCTCTCTACTTTACTTGCGGTACGAGTGGACCATTTCCCGCGTTCCGCACTGTCATTGCGAGAACACGCCACATCGTCAACTATTCAGCTTTACTTGCATTCTCTTCGTATGTACGTATCAAGAGAGATTTTCCCGTTGATTTCAACTCGAACGGGCTGGCTCGATCCTCACACAGTAAATCAACATAAAATGACAGCGTTTATGCTGTCGTGTTTCGTATGTGAGTCCGGAAGCCCAATGACGCAGAAACATCATTAGACTACCATGGTGTGGGTCATCATGCTGCATTGTTGCATTGTCTGCGTTCGTAATGACTATGGATTGCACTCTTGAATTCTGCTAATGCTTTCCATCAGGTCGGTTCCTTCTATCAACCGGTTATAATTTAATGCATCTAAATGCAAAACGATGACCTTTACTCGGTCTCGCTCTCCGTACGCCCACAGTTATAGAATATCGGATGTCCCTATGGAACGAGACCCAGAAATACGTGATTTAGGTTTGACTCTAGACTCGCATCTTACCTTTAATTCATATATCACAAACTTATGTAAAAATAATTTCAAATCCTTAGGTTTCGTTATGAGAATGTCTTCGCCTTTTCGATGCAGAAACACTATCATCGTGTTGTACTTCTCTTTTGTTCGCAGTACTCTAGAGTATAACTCCATAATGTGGGACCCGCACGTGGCGAGGTACACGATGCTATAACGCGTCCAACGGAAATTCGCACTTTTTTATACCAAAAGCTGTATGGGTTCTAACCATATTTATATCCAACGTTTTCGTCCTCGGCATGGTAGGTCTGGATACACTTGCACTGCAACGCAAGTGTGCTCTAATGGTACAATATTATTTGTTATTAAATGACAAACTAGAAAATTGAAATACTTTGTCTCGTTGCATGTTGTGGGTACCAAACCATTATACGGCTACGAGCTGCCGTCTTCTCGCCGCGCCGCAGGTGTGGACGTGTACGGCACAATACGCTCCCACGAGCCAGGCGGTTAGTCTGCTCAACTCTCTGTTTGATCAGTACCCGGATATTGAATTATTCCATACCAATTTGAGCACATTTTTTCAATTCTGTATATTTTTCTTAGTGGTAGGTAATATTAGTTTATTATTAATTTATTATTGTACAGGCTGTACGCGTTGGGCAAACTATAAGTGCAGTGAGCAGCTGATTAAATAAGTAAATAAATAATTCAGGCAGAGTAGAGTTATTTTGGCAGGACCATACATAAAAAAATACGTAATTCAAACAAAATCAATTATTTAGTTGTTTTCAAAGTTATTTAATTAAAATAAATTTAAAAACAATTTAAATAACGTAATTTGAGTTGCTTTCAAACAAAACTCCAGATAAGACTAATCACATAACTAAGAGAAGTATATTCACTTATTAAACACATTTGAATAGAATTATCAGTAAATATAAATAAGAAAAGTATTGTAAAACAACAAGTTGCCGTAATGTATTTTATTAAAATGTAGTGAGGAAAGTGACAACCCGAAAGTCAAGTCAGAAAATGTTCAGCTAATAAGAGATGGTGTGGATCCGTAAGCGGAGTCTGCGGGAGCAAATCACTCGTGAATCGCTTACCGTACTTATTTCCATTCCAGGCTATTGCACACATACCCCCTCAAGGATGGTGACATTATCTGACACACGGAACAACAGAATGAGAAAGGAAACTTAAGAAATATGAAGGAGGAAAATTGCCAAAAAGAAATATTTACACATTAATTAGACCATGACTTATATATCCATTGCTACTGTGGGGTTCTGCAAATATTCTACTTATGTGTATTTACTATATACATAAAAATAAAATATAGAGTTAATTTACGTTTCAGCATTGCAGTTAATTTAACAGACAATGATTTGTTACGGATTTTGTATGCAAACGTTCTAAGAATTTAGATACTAAATTCATTGACTGCACTGAATTTATTTTATCTATTTTATTAAACGATTATAATAATTTGAAAACAATGATCCTTGTATCCTTCATACATAAATCCTACAGGAGATTAATTCTCAATATCTACAATGGTACAACTAACTTCTCGCCTGTGTGTTCGAGTCACAAATGGCAAATCTGAGAAAACATGGCGTCTTACCCGATGGAGCGTGAATTATATTCATGTGATATCGAAGAAGGGATTACTGCCGATCTGATCGCATTCGTGCCTCTGTTTGGCTATAATCTCGCCCTTAATGTTATTCTGTGTGTATGTATTGAAGGATTTAGAATATGCTGATGAGCGCTGTGTGAAAGGTAGTCTGTTGGTGGGATTACTGTTTGAGATATGTGGTTCTCGTTGACGGGATTTTTAGAGAGACATTTATGTCGAACTTGTGTTAGTTTCAAGTAGGTCTGTGTAGCCTTACTAAGCATGTCACGCCAGGATGTTTTAGCTATGATTTCGCATTTTTTTTGAGTTATTTCATGAGTTTCTTGAAACAATTTAGGAATATGTTTCACGAATTCATCTTAATGCTTTGTTCATAAAGCAGTTTTTAATTATTTTATTAACATTTTCATTTTACACGATTTTATTAATTGATGCAGATAAATTTTATATATTGCAGTTTTTGACTATGAGATCATTGAACTATAACTGTGGCCCTGTGATTATATTTTTGATTTTTGAAACACTATACACTATTGTAATGTTATCACTTCCTTGAAACACATACACACAAAGCTAGTCTAAAATAGTCTTAACCGTACATTTTACTAGTATTAGAACTTTTCAGAAAACATTTAATCTAAATGTCAATCGTGTTTGACTTCCCCAATTTCTTAGAGCAACAGAAACGATTTGTTTTGCCCCATGTCTCAGCGAGATCCGGCTATTTTTTGCAGCCATTCCTATTTGTAGCAACCTCTTCCCTGAGTGATGATCTTGAGGTTTATTTAGAGGATGTATTGTTTAGATTGTGTGGTTGAGCATTACTGTATAAAAGACTTTGTTTATTTTTCCGTGAAATATCTGTTGGTGACTTTTCTATGACTCGAAGTGCTATTACATAATTACTGAAAAAGCGTTACTTTATCGCTATACTGTTGTTGAAAATACCACAAGGTTCAGTTTACAAGCATACAATATTATAGTAGTTTTGTTTATTTCTCATTCGACCTATATTTCTAAAACACCAAAAACTATTAGTCAGAAATGCTTTACAATGTTTTGTATTAGTTCCAATATTATATTGGTATATTTGCAACATCATTGGAGTTTAAAACGTTCAATAGAGCGCATTTTGTAGAATTAATTTTATATTTTATTCGCTGAAAGTAAATGTTGTCTTAAGTATATAACATCTCTCTCCTTACCTTGATTATTACTTCGCAAATTAGAAGAGATTTGCAAGAGATTATTATGATACTGAATTAAACAGTATTAAGATAAATCAAAATTGAAAAAGCATAGATATGAAAAGTTTCTTAGCGAAAAATCTACTGTGACTAGTGTACTTTTAATAATTTGTCTTTAAATTTTGACAATAACATTGTAGCAAACAAATTTTTTACACCCTAAATGTCACTGTTTGGCTAGTATAAGTAGTTTAATCATCCTCTGTATCAGCTCAGTCAGGAGAGTATAAGAAAATAGGTATGTACTCCACTTTATATATTAAAGATTAACGAGTCTAATAAAGCACGTGTTTATTTTATAAAAATATCCACGATGAATACATTCGAAAACGTGTGGGTGGCGGTCAGAAAAAAATGATCCAATCATGTACCAAAATGGTTTCAAGATTAGTTTTCTTTATGCTCGGGAGACATAGGGAGTAGACGAGGGTACGTGGACATCAATCAGTGGCCCCCCTCTACGGAGTCCTACGCTGACAGCGCCGTGATTTGTCAAGATTCATGTTTGTTTAAAAGTACATTTGCTATTGTGAATTTATTTTCATGTTATTTTTAGACAGTAAAGATTTCTATACTGAAGTTCTTAAATGAAACTCCTTCCTTATATTATAATAAGAAAATACTAAGTTGGTAGGAACCAATAAAATAACAGGAAACAAATTAATTATTGCGAAATCAATTATAAGTGGGTAACTAATGAAAATCATGAGGGTTGATCTTAATTTTACTGAAATATGTAATCTGACATGTTTGTGTATAATGATGTTAGGCCACAACCTACAGAAGTGTGTGTAAATGGAAAAGAGACAAAATATTATTTATAATTAAAACTATTATAAGGCGAAAATTAAAACAGTTTTCAAAAGTAGGTCAGTAGACGAAACAACACCATTATTTTTGAAATTGCGATTTTCATACCCATTGCTAACAGAAAAAGTCTAGCATTTTCGTCACTTTAAACCTCAATATATTCCTATTTTCCAACTATAGACGTCTATGAACGTCTAAAGTCCCGGGCAGAAAGCCGCATCACGTCGCCGATATCATTCATCACGGTGAACCAATTTCCGCTTGTTGATACTTGCCCTTATTCGATATTGTTGATGTATCACTTTTTGTGGCGACGCCTCGAGAGTTCTCGAGGAGTTCACGGTATTTGGAATTAGATTTCGAAGTATATTCAGCCATATTGCAGAGATATGTATTGAGTAAGGTTGTTTGTGATTTATATAATAAAGAATAAATGAACATACAAAATTATTGCCAGTCTAAGTTTACTTGTTAAGAATGCATAATGTCTAAGATCTCGTGGAATACGTACGAAATTAAAATGTACAATTTATTGAAGGAAAATATTTTTGATTAAAATTACACTTACAAAATAAATAATGAATTATTAAAAAATAAAACCCGATTACGTCAATATCACATGTGAAACATATAAGTTATTCATTCTTTATATTGATACTACACTCGATGTATTTTCATAACATTTTGTTAAGTTTACTTTTGGGTTAAAAAATTCTTAATTTTGTTTTTACATACACACACATACACTCGAAAAAAAACTCTTTCGCAGCCGGGTAAAAAGAAACAAATGTTGCGTTTGAGTTTTTTTCATAGACAAAGGAAAAATTATTTGTCACACCCCCGTTGTCAATTACGATCGGTTTATCAATTAAGATCACTTGTAACCACAAGTCCAGTCTAGATAAAATATTTCTTGCCAAAAGGATGATCAACCGCAGATACATATCATTAAGACTAAACAAATGTACCAGCGTTTTCCTTAAAGCAGACCATAAATTGCATGCTACTAAACCGCCATGATTAAGTGGTGATCGAACAGAGGGCTGTAAGACCCTAAGACCCAAGTAATGGAGCCCAAACCAGCCCGAGGTTAAAAATTGGTTGAATTTGTTGTTTATGGGTGTGTGATTTAGTATCGCCAAACTAGCTACGTAAGGGAACTTTGAAAATGATGACGTTATGTGACGTCCTATAAGAAATGGGAGACCCTGTCTTTAAGATGTCCATGAAAAGTTCATAAATAATTTATAATCTTTGTAGATGAAATTTGTTGTAAAGATTGCGACGATATTTAAATGATGAAACTACTACTGCCAGGGATAGAATTATTTAAAATAATACCTTTTTAAGTTAGGACTGGTAAATATTATTTTAAATATTCAAATGATATCTTATATTTAAATCACAAAGCATCAAGTGAAATACATATATTCAGTAACGATGTCCATTGGCGAGTTGGTGTTTTCGAAATTGGCACATAAGTTAGCGACCGCGCCAGTGGACACGCCAATTCAATATCTGTTACGGCGACATTTCCTCTATAGAAACAAAATTGTAGGCTTTGATTTGGTTCTTTGAAAGGAAGATCTTGTTATGGATGTGCTGTTTGGCTTTGGTTATCGAGCAAATAGTAAGGAAAAATGGTCTGTAATATTTGTCACATAAGGAAGTTAAAAATATCTTTGGATATAGGTGCTAATCAGTGTCGACTTACTTCGTGGTGTAGTACTAATTTGATGCTTACATCAAAAGAAACGAGTGGCTTACTAAGTAGGATTAGACACGTGAATACAGTGCAACATACGTCACTTGGAATTGACCTAAAAAATAACAATTGTTCGTTTTGTTGTTATACCTTACAAACTAGGTCGACAGGAAATATCCTATAAGTTAGGATTAACTGGGTTTTTATATAACATTTCGATATCAATACGTGTGCGTGTTTCTATGAAAAAGAGGGATATTAATTGAATCTTAGATCTTATTCTAAAGCAGGATTCACCTCTAAAATAAACAGGTCATTCAATCAAAAACCAACGAAACTTTTTATCCCAGAGATACAGCGATTCTTAACGCTCTGGGGAGATAAAGCAACTATGTTTTGTGTGTTATTTGGTGTTGTGTGAAACCCCGCCGAGGCATTAGTTGAAAACTATCAAGTACGAAAGCCATGCAAACCACTACAAATTGTTGACTAACAACTTAGGCGAAACATTTGAACGGTACAAGTTTAAATTATATTTCTGACAACATTAAAGACACCAGTATGTAGCTTTACTTGGAGTTGTTGATGATATGTGAATATCAACACCTATAAATATTTTTTTAATAAAACAAAGACTTTGGCCACAAACTTTTGGGTTTGTGGCAGTTGTATATTTGGACAAGTAAGACGTATGACTCAACCACATTTACCGCGAATTTGATAATTATTTCTGAACCAAAATACCTATTTAAACGTACGTAATTTAACGGTTTGTTTTAGCAGAATTTTTACATGCGCATATTTTTTTATGAATTTGTGACGAATATCTAAAATAACAAACGTGAAAAACATAAAACATTTTTTGTTTCGTAGTCGTTTCATAAGTGTACACAATATCTCACAGTAATTGATGTATTTTGGTACATAAGGGACTCTAGTTTTGATATTTTTATTTATTTCCTACATTTAACATACAACGCCATCTAGTCTCAAACTAGGCAGAGCTTGTATTATGGGTACTACACACCTGATATAATAACATTAAATAATTAAATTACTGGTACTATTTGTAGAAATAATACTTTAACAAACTAGTTATGGCAGGAATATTACATATCATAGGTTCTGTTTCAGCACATTGCAAAATTTGCAATACAAATTGTAATTTACTTTCGAATTGTTGACAAGTAAAAAAGCGTCACAGAGAGTTCACGATGAAACGGATAGATGTTCGTTCTTTTACCAAACACTACTGAACAAATTCGTGTGATATTCTGTGATGGTCTATGATGTGGTGTAGTAAAATAGAAGTCCTTAGCTTCGTTTGTGTATTTATTTCTTATTTCGTTGCTAAGTCACGGATCAGTACAACCGTTCCCCCTTGATTTACCCCTTTAGGAGTGTTATTTTCAAAAAACCTTTCTTACTGTCAACTTATAACCCCTCTGTCAGTCAGTGAGGACAATTTGTGGGAGCTTATTTTATAAAAATATCTTCAATTTTAAGCTCAGGCTCCAGTTGTTTAGATTCTGTGTTGACGAATCAATCAGTCAGAGACAGTCAATAGAATTTATTGATAAAATGAATTCTGCTGTCAAATAAAAATAGATCGTTCAATTATTTATTCAGATACCAGATATATCTATTATACGTGATCTCAGTGGCAGTGATTTACATGCCAGTCACCGTCTTATCGATATATTCATATGGAGAGTGCACTGCCGACCACTGACCTGGACGCTATTAACTGGCCACAGCACTAAGCGCACATTGGATGTCTTAATAATATAGTACTGCTCTATTATCGATAAACGTTAGTGGTATTAACTATCGATGATATAGGGCTAAATTTAATTACAAGGGAACGCAAATTACAGAAAAAAATAGGTAGATATTCATAACTGAATTATACACATATTTATAAGAAATTGAGTTTTTTAAGTATAGGCCTGTCAAAGTGACTACTCACTGATGGAAAGTAGAAGCAGAATCCGAGAGTGATGGTCACCATACTCATTCTGAATCCAGACAGTTAAAAGAATCTTAAATAACTTGCTTACTTAGTTTTTAATCTATATATAAAGTTAGAATTATAGAGACATTTTTACATTATTTTACGCGTTTTTTACTTTAAACGGCAAGACTTACAAACGGGCCGAAACGAAAAAATCGGGCATGAATAAAACCGCTGCTGTAAACTGTTTTCTACTTAGAAATGGCACTGTAGTAATACCAGATGATTGAAGTAAATCAAAAATTATATAGAGATCTATATCATCTATCGATATAAAACCCAGCTCTGGGCAACACAGGTGTTGTGTTCGTAGCGATCAATTAATCGATAAGCACTGTGCTTATGGCGCTCTGACCGTGAACTGCAGTGCAAATAAATAGCACAACCATGATACCAATATCTTTTCATTAAAACATAAAGGAATAAATACTTTATGTATTTCTATAGTATAGGCGAATAAATATCGCTCTTACACTATTAAATCTTAATAAAGGAGTGAAGTTGGAGGGATTATACACGGTTTATATACAAAAATAACTTTTTTTTCAATTTTGGTCTGTCCGTCGGTCTGTCTGGGACTTTCACTTGCAAATAGCTGATGATATAAGCTACTTTATTAAATTAACTTCGACCTGCGGCGTTACCCACGGCTGTTGTTGTACTGCTGGTAACATGCGGTGCTCAGCAAGTATTTAATAAAATATAAGTATGGACAGACATAATATAAGATAGAAGTATTTTGCTATTTTGTGAGAAATCTTGTTGTAAAACGCTAATTGAAAGTTGAGAATTGTTTCAATTTTAAATGCTACTAATCTGTCTGTAACCAGAACATTTAATAATAGGCATAAAATAATTTCGAACAAATACGAGCCAAAAATTCATGGCAGCCCCCCCATTTTATTTTATTCTGTTTTTTAATATTTTTTTATTTGCAGAGATAAGAACCCGAGACCTCAAGCACAGCAGTCGCATACGCTGCCACTGCGCCACCGAGGAAGTCATTGTATATGTATAAGATAAGTCATAAATATAAATACAAAGTACCTACCTAAAGCTATTTTCGAATACAAAACTCAATGCTACTGAGATTAAATAATAAAATTATAGCAATTATTCCACAGCAGAGCTGTCTTGTGTCGCGGCCGGAAAAGCGCCGGATCCGGAAATAAAAGTTGTGCGGGATGTTGGAAGGAGGTTGAAGGGGATGGTGGGGGGCGACTTCGTACTAATCCTTGGTAATCCCCGGACTCCGCAGGGAGGCTTAGTCGGTAACGGTCTTTGTAAGTTTATATTATACATATAAGATTGTGTTGATATTTATTACTGCTTGTGTAGACAATTGAGATATAGCTTCATATAAAGTTTTTATTAGAAAAGTAGGTATTTTTAGTATCAATTAAAATAACAAAGGCAAAGCTATAAATAAGATAATAAGTAAATTAATTTCTACGCAGAATATTGCTCGTTTGTGCTTGTTCAAGTTAAGGTTTAAAATAATCATTTTGGTACGTTTTCGTCTACTGTATAAATGCACATACATGACGTCACGATCTCCTAAATATTTACATCTGAGAGCTCACCTATAATCTGACGATCGTCTACAACGTTCATTGACCTAATGAAATAGCACGTGCCCCTTCGGTTTCCTTTTACACCTATGTTTCTTTCCCTTTTCACAAAGTAAAGGCAAATTGAATGGTAGTAGAGCCACGCTGATTTGAGCACGATTGGGCCGGCTCGACCGGGGTTGTACCACCCTCGCAAAGAAGATTAACGTAAAATGACAGCGTTCGTGCTGTTGTATTTCGCTGGTGAGTGCGAGACCCGCCGCCATGGTGTGGGTCACCATACTGCACTATTGCATTGTCTGCATTCGCAATGAGTATGGTGACCACCACTCTTGGATCATGCTTATACTTTCCATCAGGCAGAGGTGCTGGTTATAAGTTTTTTTTATGTTTGAGCCTTCTATAAAAAAAACAAATAACTAGCACCAGTTTTCAGAACACCTTAAGATTTCATAGCGCTTGTGTTAGAATAACAAAAAAACAAATATGAGTGTAAAATGAATCACACAGAGACATTGAAAAAAAAATTGCTGTCTTCCAACCCCTTTCTCGAATTAGTAAGCCAGTAAATTATTTCACCAATATTTCTCCAGTATTTATTCATCTACATATACTAAAACTGCTACCATAAATTCCATAGGCTACCTACTACATGTGGTAGCTTCAGGGTCCTGCATAATCCTTCTAACAATCCATGCATCTTCAAACACAAATCGGACAGCATCTGGGCGGGGTATTAACATGAGCTGAATGTAAATTTAGTTCTGGTCGAGGATTTAATATAATCAGACGGAATCTCAATAGTTCTAACTATTCCTGTTACTATTCTAATAGACATACAAATATACTTTTATACATGGAGTACTTTATGCATAAGGCATTCTTATAACAGTCAATCAAGGTTGGTAAAAAAAAATTGTAAAGTCAAAAGTAATGGAATCATTGAAAATAATATATCCATTATTCACGGCATAACTCGTGAACGACTGGATCAATTTCTCTCTTTCTTTTAGTATTCTATAGCCCATTTAGATAATACGATAAAACATCATGACCTTACGACCAATAGAAGTTGGGCATCATTAAAAAACGTTGAAAAATTGGGGAAAAATAATTATTTTGAGAGTCGTAAGCAAAGTTGCGCTCAGTTACACATATATTTTGAGTATATGCACACAAACATAATACATATATAATAAATATACTGGTATTTAGAGCATGACTCTTATCATACAGGCTCTACAAGTACACTCAAGTAGGTTTTATCTAAAAATGAATTATGATTTTTTTGTTGCGATATTAAACACTGACGTCAGCTTTGCTTAACAGAATATTATCTGAATTACCTGTTAATTTATTACAACTAAGACTAATTTATCAACAATGCAATAAAATTTGTTTTAACTAAAATAACAAGAATATTAGAAGAATTTATCAGAGTTGATACAAAACTGACCAAAACAAACATCGGTCAGTGAACAGTTCAAAATTCTTTGAGCTATGTAAGTTTACCACCAAAATACTCAACACGTTTATAGAGGCACTACTTTGACAGGATCAGGCCGATTATCTGCCAGATAGTTCTTCAACCCTTAAAGTACAGATTTGTGGCAACCCTCTAAGCCCTCAGCCCCTGGTGCTGATGACAAACTTTGTGTTGTATCGAATCTCAAGCGAGGATTATTCTGTGGTACAAGTCAGGAGAGGTCGCTCAAACAGTACCTCTTTAATGAACTTACAGTTTTCATCAATGAAAAAGTAAAATATAACTGTAACTAAATAATCTAATGAAAGAAAATAGTCTAATTTATAAGTTATAAGCCGGCAAAAATTGTAAATTTAATTTATTAAAATTTAAACATGCAACAGAAACAAATGAAAATATCATCGAATGTATTCCGTAAATATTTAAGGAGTAATTTTTTGTATATTGTATATGGTATATTTAAATAGAAATTTTGAAATTATTAATTACTATTACTATATCCTTTATACCAAACCGTTTGGTTAGCGTACTATAGCAGACTAAAACCCGTTAATAAGGAGAGGCTTACATTTGGTAGTACACTTTAAAGGGCTGTATGAATCTAAAAGGAAAGACTACAAATTTACTTTTAACAATGGCAGAAAATATTTTTATAAAACGAAGCGAATATACAAGTTTCAAAATTCGCCATAGCTGACATCTTGCACTATACAATAGAACCGATAGTATTCGAGTAAAAGATTAAGAAGTCACCAGACAAACAAGCTTCCTTACTTTGTTGCTTTAAGCCAGGGCTGGCACGAACAACTAGCCAACATTACTTTTACTTATTAATACTTTTAGTTGCAGCTTTATTACTAACTATATTAAGTATAGTTTACTTTGAATATACTGTTTTTGAATATAGTTTTTAGTAATGTATGGCATTATTTTTATTGATATAAAATTGATTATAAAGTTCAATCAAAATTGTGTATGAAGAACCATATAATTTTGTTGTGTATTAGAACCTATATATCGACTATAGATAAAGTTTTGGTAACTTTCTGTACAACTGAAGAAATCATGGTAGCTTACAATGTATTATTATCAGTTTATCATCAGTTTATCGTAGTTCACTGTTGGGCATTGAGCACTACAATTGTCCGCCACTTGGTTTGATCAGAATATAAGCTGAGCCATTATCATTTTGTATAATTTTATAACTACAATATATAACTTTTCAAAATTTAAGTTTCTGAATAGAAATTCCAATCATTCATATTGTGCTTTCGTGTGGCATATTTTGTCTTAAAAGTTTTAAAAATACATTTTTCAGCTTATTTATATGGAGGTTAATATGAATTATTAAATAAAATGCTACAGTACTCTAATATGCTAAATAAAATTAAACTCAATTACTTTAATAAATAATATAATATAATAATATATCTTTTTATATCATAACTTTACTCAACTCAAAATAATCGTCATATATTTCAAGACGAACATCTTACATCTCACACACAGTGTTCCCTGTAAATATGTCACAAATCTAGTTCAACGACAATCTGCTTCAAATAGCACTATTTTCCAAATCACAGCACAAAACTTTTTCGAGAACATTGGACCATTTATTCACGGAATAAATAAAATCATCTCACGTACGTGTCAACCCTGAGTCACGCACACACTCGTATTAAGAGCAGCGATCAATCACAGACGTCGGTCTACACACGCACGGACGCACACATGCTTATAAAACCCGTAATAAAGCATTAGTGGGCGTAATAAAGGAATAAGGGTTGGTGCTTGTTACGTCAATAATATACGCAATGAGATTTTCTTGTAACCAAGAACCATTTTCTGGTCTTTTATTGTGGTTATGATGGTTTCTTAGAAATGTTTTTTTGAGTGCGCTTTGAGTGAATTTGTGATTTTATTATTACTTTAGGTCAGAGTACATATGTTATATAAGTAAGTAAAATAGTTTGTTACATACATAACTTGGAGCAATCTTTTGTAGAGCAACTTAAAAGATCTACGTCTTTTCTATATTAAGAATAGATAAGATAAGATATTTTAATTTAATTTATTATTAATTTAATTTGCAGTACTTTTACTCACACAATATGTACATAATACCTTTAAACGAGCCTACAATTATATTTATATATAATCTGAATATTGGAAACGGCTGCAACGATTTGCATGAATTTAGTATGCAATGGGTTTGGGATTTCGGAGACGATAAATCAATCTTCTCTCTCTAATTTTAGAAAATTTAATTATAACTTAAGAAAGTAATTAAGAAAAAAAGCAGTATACCTGTTAAAATCTTTGTAGTTTTTACTTTAATCAACTCTTAACTTATTAACATTAAATTTAAATTCAAATGAAACTGCTCTACTGATTATCATGTAATTTTGCTCATCTACAAATAGTCACAGTCAAAGAAAAAACATCATCATTATCATCATCAGTCCGTTGTAATCCTCTGATGGATGGAGGCTTCTACGAAAAAAAAACAAACTAGAATACATAATTCAGAAGAATTACGGCGGAGGGATTCTGGGACACGGAAAATTGCGATACCATAACTGACGTTTATCTTGATTATCAGATTTCATCAAAATGTAAGGCTTATTTAATTTTATGTGACTTATAAAACATTGCAAGTTCCCGTTAATCAAAATCTCGACTCCTGGGCACATTACTCTACAACTCGGCTCCATAATATTATAATTAAGTGCGCATACTAAGAGGCAGGCCGTGCCTTATCAGCGGCAAATCTCACCAGGTGCGGCTAAAAATAAATAGGCTAAAATATAACTGCGCAGCAAAATTAGCTCTGTGATGTATTTACAAATAATCTATTGTTTGTAGTAGCAGTGTACGATATTTTATGAATAAACATCGCAATATAAGAAAATCTGTCTCTAAAACTAGATGAATTCAGAGTATAATGTTGGTGATGGATCTATATCTAAAGTATAACAGACTAGCTTTAGTCCGGGGCGTCGCTCGCATTTAATATAAAGTATGCTATGTTACTTCTTATACCTCCAAGAATACGTGGAGAAAGTTTCATGATGATCGGTTAAGAAGTTTTCGTGTGAAAAAGTAACAAACATACCTTTACAATATTAGTGTGATATGCAAAATGTGTAAAATGGATCAGCCACATTACATTTAAGCAACTCTTATTAGTATAATAAAAACATAAAAATAAAAAACTACTTTAATGATAATACACTCACTGGGTAACCTTGTCGCTGCTTAGATGCATTATTTATTTTCTAAAACTGCATTACTATATTTTTTCAATTAAAATATTTTAAAAATACCTAAATACAAAACTAGTTAGCCGGTAGCCATTCTCTGTCAGTATATGTCAGAATAATATAAATGACAAAGTAGATAGAGCATTAAAATTAAGAGAAGATAGAAATTTCAATTAAAATCAAAATATCGGTTTTAATTTTGTTTTGTTAATAATGTCACTCTGATATAGTACATGGCGTTATGTCAAAAGAAAACAATACTAGTAAATAAAAAAAGCATATACGTATTCATGTTAGTTTTCTAGTAGTATAAGCTCTGTTTAGTTTGGAACTGGATGGCGTTGTGTGTTAGATGTACGCAGTATTTCTTTATTTATTGGAAATAAAGCTTGCTGTATACTATTGCCAAGTTAATTATGCTATATTATATTATACCGTGGGAGAGCCACGCTTCGGCATGAATGGGCCGGCTCGACCGGAGTGATACCACGGCCTCACAGAAAACCGGTGTGAAACAGCGCTTACGCTGTGTTTCATCGAGTGAGTGAGGATACCGGAGGCCCATACCCCAATCCAACGCCCCCTATCCCCCTCACCATCCCCCTTCCCCCCAGGCCGCCATAGTGTGGGTCACCATGCTGCATTGTTCTGTTTCGCATTGAGGATGGTGACCACCACTCTTGGATTCTGCTCATGCTTTCCATCAGGCAGGGCAGAGTCATTTTGGCAGCTTAAATATAAAAAAAAAAAAAAAAAGACAAAAATTCATAGATTAATTTCAAGGTTTATGGATTTAAGTCTTGTCAGAACTTTTGGTCCATTTCGACCATTTCATACGAATGTAAGACACGATCCAATAATTATATGGCTTTTAGAGCAAAAATTTCAAGTACCTTTGATAAGACTAACGTTATATTTCAGAAGAAAAGCCGTAATCCGATCGCATTGGGGAAAGGAGATAAAGTCCCACGGGGATAGTCTTGTGATAATAGAATATATATTATGTTTTGTAATACTATTGTCACAGTATATATACCTAATTACGGTCTAGACACATAAGCAGGGCTGGATATTTACTGATGTCGAATAAAAATTCGGTGAGTCATTAACTACATTTATTATTGAGTTGGGTGCTTCTTCGTACCTATTTCATAAATCACTTTTTTTAATAGGTAAGTGGTTACCTTCATATACACGTGTAACTCAAGAATCATAAGTGTGTTTTTTGCATTCTTGTTCTATAATATCTACTTTTAAATTTACTACGCAGTTGACATAGTGGTTGAAACGATCACCTTGCCATTTCATACTTTGTTAAGTGTTGATCGTTCGAACCCCAGACGGGATAACACAGGTTTAATCTACAAATGATTACGAGTTTGTTTATTCTTCGTGTGCGTTACATTAACATTAGTAAAGTCCTACACTACACGGGATCATTAAAAAAAAAGAAAGTAAACGTATGCAACGTCTATTTATCACCTTGAACCTAATAAAAACAGTAATCTTAGAATATAAAACAATTGAAACTTTATTTTCTGGAGAGAATAAGTTAAAGAAAATTAACACTCGAAGTGTACACTTTGTCAAAACCTTATTTCAAATCCGCCGTAAATACCGACAAGAGAAAGCAAAAAATAAATAAATTACCATCAACAATACACTTGTACCGTTGATCCGGCCAGACGTCCGGATAATCCGGGCGACAGGTTAATCCTTGCGTTGCCCGAGTAAACCCTAACAACTATTTTGTAACCCCTGTCTATTGTGATATTCATTTTGTCCCGCTAACCCTCGCCAAGGATTATTTATTCTTTACCTTTTTGTTTATTCGTTAAGAGGAGGGCGTGACTTTTTTAGGGTTAATCTTTTTTCTTCTGTCTGTATATAAACAAAAGTGGCAGGAGTCGCTACAGTGTTAATACTAGGTTTCGGTTCCGCTCGCGTGTATATCTGTTATCGTCAAAAATTAAAGGCTTCCAAATTGGTACAGCGGTTCGGCCGCGAAAGGGCAGCAGGCAGACAGAGTTACCGTCGAATATAGAATGTTAGTAAGGTTTCTGTAATTAAATGCAGTTAAACTTATTTTTTGGGTTGAATTAAGTATTACTAATTAAATGAATACTTGTTATGAAAGTTACAAGAAGTCCTTAAAGTGAGCAGAAAACCGCCACTTACGTAAACGTTTGCGATACTCGTATTATATTTGAGACCATCACGGCGATAGTGTGGCCAGGCCTTAACATTTGTGGTAATTAGGCTTCCTCTATCAAGCTGTTTATAACAAAGCTAGACCCTTAAAAGCCGTGGCTTCACCTAAGATTGAGATTTTACATCGTGATTTTCGGATATACTGAGGAGAATATAAAACTCAATTCTGATAAAAACATTGTTAGTAATTTTATTTGTATAAAAGGTAGCTACCGTATTTGGAGTCATGCATTTAGTCTTTTATAAACTGAGTACCTAGACTTAGAACAACAATTTGTGGATCACATAAAATGTTTTACCATATGGGATTTGAACTCACAACACTAAGTGGAGAAAGAAACGGCGTGGCGACGGTTTCAACCACTATGCTAACCGTATGAACCTAATGATAACCGTATGATATGCGTATGAAACCAATTATAAACATTTAGACAACAGAATGAAAGACTTAAACATAGTATGTGTGAGCCGCGCGAACAATGAGTATGGTGTACGTCACTCTTGGATTCTGCTCGTGGTTTCTATCAGGCAGAGTAAAGTAACTTTGGCAGGCTCACACATACACAAAATGGTATTTGACTGCCTCGGTGGCGTAGCGGTAGCGTAAGCGACTGCTGGGCTTGAGGTCTCGAGTTTGATTCCCGGGTCGGACCAAATGTTAGTATGATCTGCAAATATTTGTTTCGGAGTTTGGGTGTTTTCTATGTATAATGTGTATGTATTTACAAAAAAAAGTTGTCTAGTACCCATAGTACAAGCTCTGCTTAGTTTGGGATTAGGTGGCGTTGTGTGTTAGATGTCCAAAATATTTATTTATTTTGCTTTTGACATGTCTCTTATATAATGCACTCCCACATATCATAACGGAAAATGAAAACAAATCCGCAGATAGTTCGCTACAATGAACACAGCGACACGACCCCCATGCTACGCCGTGACTTCGGCTTATCAATTATTATATATCGCTGTAAATTACTGTTTAAAGCTATCAATATGGTAACTGTATATATATACTAAGTTACAAGTGGTGTATGAGGTGTAAGTCACATTGTGTTCACGGCCAGTGGAAATCTGGACGCGTTAGCCAATTGGAAAGTTTAAATCACTTATATTTTGTGATGGCTTCAATTACCCTATTTGAATATTATAATGTAGGTATGTCTATTGTGCTGTATAGAGGAGAAAGTGGAGATTGTAGTTTCACAGGTGCAAAATATTGATGCCCATATTACAGAGCTTTTTAATTTTTTTTTTCAATGAATGAATGGAGCCGTTTCCTGTATTCGAAAAAACATATATTACGTAAATATATATAAGTTTAAAGGTAAAAACTGTCAGCCAGAACATGCTATGAATAAATTGGTACCGTATTGATTACAATTGGTTAAATAGTTTAGGCGCTACGGGTTAACATACATACATAGACTGCCTAAATTTTAAAAAATAAAAGTATTTGGGATTCTGCACTACACTGAAAAATGTGCAGCCTGGTACAAACAGCATATAATTTTTTTTCTTGCTTAATTTATGAGCAGGAAAACCAGCCAAGTGGGTGTAAATAACGAAAACAATGAATAATTCTGTCCGTTCGTGAAAGCGTTGTAATAAGTGGATGTGAGGTACACGCAAATATTTGTGAGAAGAAAGCACAAAGAGGGTGGCGAACGAACCAACACACAAACACGCATTCAGCAACGTTTATTATAAATGGCGGATTAGTTGGAGCTGCTTGTGTGGCACAAGTAGTAAGCGACAGAGGGTATTTTTAGTCTCGTCTATTTTATTGCTAAAGTGAAATGTAAAATATACATTTAATTATGTTGTATTCAATATTTTTATTTTATCCAAGACGTTATACGTTACCTTTGAGCTACTGTACCTATTTTAGCTGTTCAATTTCTCGTCTATAAATTTCTATTAATTTTATTATTGTGCTACTTGGGGGTGACTGGTTGGCTTAGTCAGCGATGCTTTAGCTTAGGTTTTGGGTAATTTAACCTCAACTGTTTTTCTATTAATCCGGTCACAAATTATTTTTAATAGTAGTTTTTGCAACAGAATGTAAGTAAATGAGCACCATGAATGATTTCTATGTTTAATTGATTCAAACCTTCAATGGTATCACTGAGTGTTTTTTTTTCTCTCATTGGTACGCTTCGCTTTTGGAGCATTTCGATAAAATGAAATTCAGGTGGCAACAGCTTGCATACTGTTAACCTTTCATGTATAACTAACACTATTGTACCTAAATGCCCGACTTTTAAAAAGAGTGGCTATGAGTTTCTTTGCCAGTTTTCTTCACATAAGGCTCTACGCATTTTGTAAACTGGAAATTATGAATTGACACAAGCAGGCGTTTGTTTTATTTTGGTGTTTCCACCGAATTAACCTTGACCTGTACATGCTGTGGCGTTTGTTTATGTTGTTGTCGTGTCGGTGATGAACGTTAGTACAGTTCGTTCATGACTTTCAAAAATAGAAACATGAATGTAGGTAACACTTGGGTTTTAATTATTTAAGAGCCTAATATTACAGTCTTTACCTTTATGGAACACAATGAGATCTAAAATGACCAAAAATAGCTGTTTCTTATGCCTTACACCATCTGACACCTTAACCTCAACGGTGTAAACGGGTGCGTTAATGAATTTAATTAAATCTCGTGTGTACACTGAACGATCTGTTAGTACATCGTACAAGCGCTTAGGGTCTTAAACATTATGCCGCAAAGAAAGCTAGCCAAGTCTTGAGTATTAAATTTAATAAATTAATCTATGCAAATTAATACAACTGAAGTGTTCGTAATTTCAAAATAACAACTCTTCATATATGAAAGCATACGCTAAAGGTAAAGAAACTAACCTGGACCAAAAAAATTTTTTTTGAAATGTTCGTCTTTCTTTGCTTGATAATCTTTGGTACGACTGAACCAATTTTGGCAGATAGCTAATGATATAAGAAGTAAGTCAGGCCACTTTATTTAGAATAACTTCGCCGCGTGGCGTCACAATAACAACGGCGGGGGTTCAGCTGGTCTATAATAACGTTTTTTTATGTATGGCGCTGCCAAAATGACTCTATTTTGCCTGGTGGAAAGCATAAGCAGAATGCTAAAGTGGTGGTTACCATAGTCATTGTGAATGCAGATAATGCAACAATGCAGCTTGGTGACCCACACCATGGCGGCCTAGTGATGCTTCTGCATCAGTGGGCCTCCGGTCTCGCACTCACGAACGAAACACGACAGCACGTACGCTGTTATTTTACGTTTATTTTCTGTGCTTGAATATGATTAATATTAATACTATCATCATTTGTGACGTGCGGGGTGAAATTTATCGATAGTGATTCCATGTATCGATTTGGTGTGTAGACACAGTAAATTGATAGTATTAAAAGTTTCAGATAGCTTAGAAACTTACTTGTCATACTACAATTTTTTAAGAATCACTTATAGTCTTAGATATTCCTTTTAATTACCTGTAACAAAGGAAATAAAACAATTAATCTATGAATCATGAATACATATACACATATACACATAAAAAAGTATAGCTGACGTCAGTGCGCTTTCATACTAATATTTTGTAAATATTTTTTTCTATACTCAAAGCCACCTTGTTTCAAACTGATAAGAATTTGTACTATGACTGAAAACAATATTTGCAGATCAAATAAACATTTGGACTGACCCAGGAATTAAACCCGAGACTGAAGTATTTCCTAAAAATTAAGGGATTCCGCGTTCCTCGCAAAAAAAAAATATTTTTCTAATCGGTTTATAAATTACAGAACTATAAAGAAAAATAAATAAAAGCGAATAGCGAACTTGTAAAGAAATATCTTCTTTACAAACTTCTTAATGCGATCCATTATTAATATCCCAAGTAGAAACAAGTACTAGAAAGAATCTCCCCACTTTCTCTACTTACATTATCTTATAAAACGATAGGTACCTATCTGAGAATAGACAGGGATATAATACCCAGGTGTTCAGGTATACACTAGGTATCCAGCCGGCACGCCTGCCCGTCTGACGTCACATTAGCCAACAGACGGGCCAACTGCATTTAAAACAATGTAGCCTACTTTATTTTAGTTTTAAATAGCTTTCCGTTAGCCGTTGCTACTGTTTATAGTTTAGTTTGGTAATTTTTTTAAAGTGGTATAAAGGCAAGTATAAAAAGATATTATAGAAATAAGAATACAGTAAGAAATAGTCAGTTTTCAAATTCGAGCTATTCAATATAATACTTCTAACACGATTCAGTATACATTGTAACGTTTCTCTCGTTTTGTACTGTAGTGATACCACAGTTTCACAAAAAACTGGTGTGAAACAGCGTCTGCGCTGTGTTTCAGCGACTGAGTGAGGATACCGGAGGGACATGGGGGTGGGGGTCGGCTAGTAACAAATATGAAAAAGTGTTATTTGAAAAATCTCTATGTATTAATTTATTTAGTTAGATAGCTGAAGTAAAGTTGAATTTTCTACATTTTCAAATAAAGTACACTGCAACTAATAAGACAGATGTGGCTCGTAATGAATATAAGTCGTTCGTTTTAAGAAACAAATAAGCTACGACCGCTTCCAAAGATAACAAAATGGCGGGCGTTTTCTAATTAATCTATAATTACTCTAAGCTTCTTAATAGGCGGCACATTGCTTCAATTTTCAATGCTTCCATTAACAGTTCGACCGTCAGTCGGTTTTCATTAAACAAATCCTTCAGTAGGCTTTGAAACAGATTCTCTCATTTCATCAATTTTACACTTAATATTTACATTAATCTTGTTACTTAACTATACAATATATGTCTTCAATATACCAAACAAATGCAGGTTTATTTTCGGCTCGATGGACCATACGACACTTTCTGAATAATAGAAGTTAATATTTCTATTTTAATATAAATATGAATGGTTATAGTAATTTAATTTTATGCAACCAACGCCTCTGCCTAAACTGATTCCGATACAAACATTTAAATTGTCATGTTTTACCATAACTTTGATTTTATCGTATCGTAATCTGTATATTGACAATTTATACAAGAGGGTTTAGGGGTGTTTAGGTAAAGTTTACTGCTATAAAAAATATTAGGCGACGATTTAACTTAATGTCTAAGATCATCACGTAGGTAATATAAAAATACAACTTTGACTAGAGACCCTTTTTTGCACTGTGTAGTAAGTAGTACGATCTTCATATAACCTAAACCTTTTTCTATATATTACTTTCTCTGGGACATATATTTATAAATCTTGCAAAACCACAATTTTTGTTTCCACGAATGAACTCATAAATGACCATGAAAAATGCGGTCCTAGTGGAAGCAAGGAAACCTTTCGTACAAATTTATGTGGGTAAATTGAGAGTAATGTCTTGCAATATTGGCCTACCGAGTTCTGGACAGGCCAAGAATTAGGGGCACCAAGTAAAATATGTCGGCCAAATTTGGGTTAGATAACTTTGCTGAGATTAATATAGCAATTCTTCAAGGCATGTTAAAAATTTAAATTTGGTTATATTAGTGTCACACATTGTCTTGTCAAGTCAATAATTAAACCCGAAGCAGAAATTAGCTACGCCACTTATTGTTTTTAAAGCCTATCTGCGTTTTTAAGTACATTCTAGTTACATTATTTACTTTCTGTTCGGTATATATATTTTAACTGGAACGTTTCCTAAGAATTTCAACACGCCTTCAATCCTAACGTATTTATTATCAATCATGTCTAATATGAACACTTTAATAATTCTACTTGAAGGTCGTTCCTATTATGCTTAAATGTTTTTATTACAAAATTTGTATCACACTTTTAAATAAACACATTTTACCAATATTTCTAAAGAACTTGCTAAACGACACTTAGCTCAAAATATTTACAATTAATAATGGACACTTGAACAACGACTTAAACAGTTTATTGTGCTACACACAATATTCATCGATCCGACATTTGAGTTGTAGCTTATTTATTTGCAGAGTCCGTGTTCACTAATTTATAGGTTTGCCTTAAGTTATCTATGTTCTACTTCAATTGAAATATATAAAAACAATTGAAAACTAATAAAAAAGTAGAAGTTTCTCACGAAAAGAAGTGGAGTAAATTTTAAAGGCAGATATTTTAATTATATTTCTAACCGTTTGAGTTATTACTGCGTAGATAGCATCGAGGCTGAGTGTAATTCAATTTTCTAGAATCTAGAACTTGTGCAAAATTAAATGTAGGTTATGAAACTTATCCATTTTTGATAAAACACAATAAAAGAAAAGTCAAATCACTTTTACTTAATACAGTAACAAAGTTATTATTATTTTGATAAAACGCGAAGATAGAACTTTATGTACTGAACTCAAATAAGCTAAAACGAGAAACTTCTTGACGAGACTTTTATTACGGGGTTAAATGATACTTACCAAACCATTATAAAGTTTAGAAATGTATTTATAATTCAAGGCTTATTTGGGGATGAGAAAAATGGAAATCAGCCATTAGGAAGTTAAAAATAAAATGTGTTACAAGTCATTATTTGCCTGCTCCTTTTTCATTTCTCTGTGGCAGTCTACCCGCCTATCGCTAATAATGCTTTGGAATGTAATCGTTTTTACATGCGACTGATGGAATTCGTAAATTGGGGTACGAAAGCGAGTTGGATGAGGGAGGCAGTGGAAGGGATACCATAAGTCTCCAAAAGACATTACTACTATTCTATGAGTGCCGTATCTTCTAAAAGTCCAGTAGCATATCCACCTTTATCTAGTTTTCAGGGGAGCCATCAGGTAAAAACTTATCTATGCTACCATCAAAAATGATGTTCTAGTCAAAAGTTTCACATTAATAACTAAAACACATTCTAGATAAGTAGCTACAATAATATCACTCAAAGTTATGATTTATTCCTTTTCCAGAATCTGGAAATATTTCTCAGATTACTTCTCCTAAATATTTTACGCCAGTCATAACCCAATAAAGTCCGGAGCAATTACAAAAATTAGCACTTAGCCATTCCGCAATCTCGCAAATGATACGAGAACCCCGGGAACTGTTTATTTTATCCCGTGGGATCTGTCCGGTATCCGATTAATTATCCCGGGATTACGGCTGGTCAACTTTCCCTATTATTTGTTAGTTTTTGTGTGCTTCTGGCATTTTATGGTAGAGGTGAATTAGTGCGATATGTACCGAAATGAGTTTGGGAGAAATATAAATAAAATTAAACGTGAAGTTGTAGTGTCATAAAAATCGTGCAAATTAGAAATTTAATTCATCAACAATACGGCAATTGCTACATTCTAAACATGACATGATTGTTATGGTGTATCTCATGAGAAGGTTAGATGTAGTACTGGACTGAAATTTCACTATTTGGAAAAAATACTAAAACCGGAACATCAAGATCATTTATTTTAAATAAAACAACAATATGCCCTAGTCTGGGAACTTACAGCTTAGAATACAATAAACAAAAATGATTATTATGTCATAAAATCTAACATCATAAATCCAAATCCGCGTTCAAATCCAATATAGCAAAGCAGAAAACGTCACGACCTCTATCATCTCATCCCTATAGCCACCCTCAATAAGCCAGATAATCTCCATAACGTTGCCCTGAAACATAGAGAGGGACAAAACAAAATATAATCCCACAACACTTAGTCGACGCCGAGAAAAAAACGGCTGAAATCAATAATACACTAAAGTGAAACTGGAAAAATTTACTATTGGATTGTGGACTCTATTTTTTCGGTGTTACGATAAATTTTTGGTTCCAAGATTGACAGGTTTTACTATACGCAATGGCATTTTATGCAGATTTCATATTCAATCTGTGATAGTAGAATTTATTGTTGCCGTGATGCGGAGTTGTCGGTATGTTGATCTGGTATTTGTTGTTATGCACGGATGGCTGCCTCGAATATTTGATGGTATGTGGGACTCTTGTGACATGTTTTATGATAGTTTAGGTATTCAGAAATGAAAAAGAGCTGTAAGATAGCTTTTGTTATGGTAGTCTTAGTATATATGTATAGAATTTTGATTGGATAGAAACAAATGAACTGTTTAACTTATATATGAGTCTTCCAAGGTTCATGATGTTACATGAACCTTGGAAGGTTCATGACATTTATTTATATTCACATATGCTAGAATTACAATAGTAATCTTAAGTGTATTACACACGGCTGTCTGAACCCAAACTAGGTAGGTTCTATACTACAGTAACCAGACTGCTAATAAACACACTTTTTCTAGTTACATAAATTTCGAAATACATACATATTATAGAAGTATTCACGCAGACACAGGTCAAGGGGTCGTGGTCACCACATGACATCACATGTTTGTCATGGGTAAGAATCAAATTCGCGATCTATATTTTAGCAGTCAGGGCTAGTAAGTCAATCAAATACATAACGTCACATAAATTAAGAGACAGCCTGTGAATTTAGTTTGACGTTGTCTTATCTATGAGCCAGCATGATTCTTTATCTGATGGAAAGCACGAACAGGATTTAAGAGTGGTGGTCATCATACTCTTTGCGAGTGCAAACAATGCAGTGGTAGCCCAGACATGATACCGCGTCATTGGGTATTTCTAAATATTTCTAAGTTATGTGCTTGCTGTACACATATATGTAACACATATTGAATGGCGCTTTCAGCTCAAACCCGGTAAAATAATTGACAAATCGAGAAGGGTCCGGTTAGTCCGCATCAACTATGAATTCACGCTTCACTCCACAATATACGAAGCGTTGTAATAAATATACAGTACACAAATATCCATTTATTATTCAATAGTTAAACCCGAGCCTCCGAGTACGTCCTCGGCATCTTAACGATGTATTGATACTAAAATATTTCCTTCGCAAGTTAAATCAATTTCCTTTGAAGTTTGCGGATCTTGGAGAGTTAGATTTTTTCAATTGGAGTGGTTTTGCCTCTTAGTTTAATCTAATTTGTATACACTGAGATAGTATATTTTTCATTAGGCAGAAGGCATGTTTCACGACGTATTGACGACACTAGCTATGTAAATATCTCCCAATGAAAGGGACCTAGGATTTAGAATTATTAGGCAAAACTATAACGTTTTAAAGTCAGAAAGAAGCTCTGGTAACCTGACTGCACACTGATTTAGTGTCCTCACGATGGACTGAAGACTCAGTGAGGTTTAAATCAAGGCTTATGTCGTGGTAATCGGCAAGCCTTTCCCTCATGCGATCTATTGTTATCTCCTAAAATAATCAGCATTATTTCAGTCATATGGGTGTAATGAAAATTAAATTTGCCCTAAAGTAAGCTGAGGATGGAATCAAGGGAAGTGTAATTGAAAAGACTTAAATTCAGTAGTGGACTGCGACAGGCTGATGATTAAGATGAATCAGATATGAAGGAAAGTAGAATAATAACATACAAATTAGGGTAGTTATACCCATGTTAAGACTTCCATTCATACTTGTTTACCTCTTAGCAAGTCAGGGAATTGACATCAATACCTTGTCCATATACGGCGTTAGATATATTGCTCACTGGTGATCTACACCCTTATTTAGTTGCTGGGTTAATAGTCTATACATCCTGGTCATACATCTTTGTGGACAAACATCTGCCATGTTTATATGTGGTTCATAAAAATTGACTTCTTGATGGTGATTTATTTACTTATCGTTTAAGGTTTAAAATATCGTGATGGCATTTATTTATTTATGTTCTTCTTCTTAGCTTTTATTATCGCTGGTAATATTTGGGGTCGGCTTCCAGTTCGATCGGTTTTACTTGAATAACAGTTTTTTGACATAGCGACTGGCATCGCATCTCGGCAACCCTGAGAGCAAACTGAATTCGAAATTTGATCTAGTTATCAGTATATTTGAACGCACTGACTACAAAATAAAGTAGGCCGAGGGAGATCGGTTTTTGTTTTTCAAATGATTGTGGATGAGAGGAAATGGTCGCCATTTCCTCTCATCCACATTTTTTTCATCATTAATTTCATCATGACGAAGACTTGAAGACTTAACATTAAAAGACTTCAAATACTTTACATTCGTGGAAATAGCTGATCCGGCTGGTTGCCATCTCATCAAAAGAAGAAGAAGAAAGTAGACATAGTCCTTGCAATGGTAATACTGCTTACACTTATTAATATTTACTAAATACCATAATTGTATATATCGGTTACCAATAATACACATATGTTATATATATAACACTCAATTTCCGCTTCATAGTTTCGCAAAAAAATATTCTCCATCCAAGCATAGTGACCGCAAATCCTTCACCGTCCATTAAGCCAATGTTTATGGATATTATAAGCACATACGTATATTACAACTTCTGAAAAATGCCATAATGTATTAACATCCAAATATTAATAATAATTCGCATCTAAACAGGCAGGCAATAAATTTGAGCGACAGTTACATTAATCGTGTTTATACCTACGTATGATGGATATGTGCAGCTATTTTTCCTTATGCAGCGTTAATTTCGTGTAATCTGTCTAATGAAGATATTTTATAGATTGTGATACTTTATTACGTTGTGTTATAATAGTGGTCGTCCAGAGGTCGAAATTCTCCCATAATATAGTTTTTCATTTAGTTTTCTGCTCTCTTTATTAACTGTGTTTGCTTTCAACTTTGACTGCGCTAAAGTCATACTCCTCCGTTTGCAAAATCTTTGTAAAAAGTTTTTGCTTCACGTATTCATATATTTTCTTTATATAGACACTAAAGTAGTTATTATTTTAACCAATCAATGACAGTTTTCACTCGAGTTATAACGTTTCTTTTTGTGAAAGAATGACTTTTGAAATTTGAAAAGATCGTTTGGGCTTTAAACGAGTTGATAATCCATGAGTTTGTTTCGTCCTTTCTTCTCAAGGCTAGTACAGTCTACTAATTGTTTTAAAAAAAGCTATAACTTGCAAAAGAGTTCCTGTAATTTAATTGCAAAATATTTAGGAAGCTTTAGAACATTCTACAGCGTCGGCAGAAGCCGCAGAATAGATTCGAGCTTATTACAAATATTTGTTTGCATATTGTGAATCTATAGAGTTTAATCTGAGTATTTTATGACAAGTAATAAACACAAGTAATATGTATCTATAAAAAATAAAATAGTCTAGTCTTAGTCTATAAAGTTTAAATCCATCTCACATCTGTGTGGACGTACAGTACGTCACAGAATACATATGTTATAAGCTTGATTTAATTCTATTTCTATGCGTGCTAATAATGAATAATAACTCACTTCAACTCTAAATTCAATTGACATGAAAATGTACCAAATATTAATTAATCATAACCAAACATACGTTCTATTTAGAAATTCATCAAGCTAAAACCACACATTCCTTGAGCCTATTACACAGCAAACTAATATATTAAACTACCTCGAAAATTAATCAAACCTCTTCAATAGCATGGTGAATTCATAAACGGATTCCACACGACTAATCATTCATCCAAGACGGTGATAAATAGGGCAGTCCTCTCTGAGACAGATAAGGCGTAGGTAAGAAGGGTTAGTTAGATTAATTTGACGTGTCTGTAAATATGACATTTATGTAAACATCATTTTGATATAGGTTATTCAGTAAGGTAAGGTAAGGAATTTAAGGACTTTTCATTGGATTTACTGCCATAGAATAATAACAAGATAAGTCAGAGATTAAGTACGAATAACAGCATCATAACATAATATGTACATGCAATATTATCAACGTGATCAACAAAACTTATAAGAGTGTCTTGCGTTCAGATCTCTTGAGTAACATAGAAAAAACCGGCCAAGTGCAAGTCGGACTCGCGCTCCGAGAGTTCCGTACAAACTTGTCGGTATATTACATGATGTAACTAAAATTGCATGCTTTTCGCAATTATTTTTTATCTGCGCTATAAGGCGTTGCTTCGTACCAAATTTCAAGATTCTGAGTTCACGGAAAGTACCCTGTAGGTTCTGATTCCCTTGTGAGTGTTAAAAATTTACAGCATAAACGACTGTATCTTTTGATTGCGTTGTTTTAGGAGTTTGATTTTATTACAGCTCAAAGGGAAAGCAGACTTGAGTCTTTAATATGAATTTCAGCTTGGTACCTCCACGCGTTCCTGAGAAAAAGGGTCTTGACAGACAGACGGACAACTCAGTGATCCTCCTCTAAGGGTTCTTTTTTTTGACGTACGAAACCCTAAAAGAAGACAACGAACTCATCAACTGCCTATGATAATCCACTTCTTAGAAAGGAGGCTTATTGCCTATTTATTGTACCACGATAGTTTGACAGGTTTCTAAAGGACTTGTGAGAAGTTATCCTTCTCTCGACTGTCGTACTTAACATCGTTAATATATTAAGTTTGATATACGAACTCGCGACCTACACCACTTATAATTATTTGTCATTTTCAAATACAAACCAGAACAATACCACGTGTTCGGAATCGATACAGTCCGCGACCGGTCCGAAAATGCCGCTCGGTCGAACGCCCATAAATAGGAAACCCGATAGTCTCGCGTTACTTGGGAACCGAACCGCACACCGCAGTATACGAGCTCTTCCGGTATGAACCGGTACCGCAGTAGTAGCTTTGTAGGGTATCTGCGAATCACGATAATTGCTAATTTGGCTTTTTCTCATTGCCAAATAGGAAAACGATTCATTAAAATCGGTCGGAAAAATGCGACCACAAACAGTGGAACACAAGATATTTACCTTTTAAATTTTCCGATTCAATCGTGCGTTTTATATTACTTTTTGACCAAACTACTTTGACACATATTACAAAGCCGAAATCAGACCATAAGGTCTCATTAATATTCACAGAATAAGACACACTTAAAACTGGGTTAGTGTATAAATAGTCGAGGTAAGTACATCGTTAATACCGGCTTGCCCCTAATTATTTGAAAGCGTTGCAGTGTTCAATGAAATGCGGAGCATCTGCGTTTGCGCAACTTCTTTTCAAACGTACTTTACATAGGTAAATACTGTTAATACTACTGCGATCATAAATGCAGCAGTTTAGATTAATGGAGGTTTCTTATTCAACAAGGCAGAACGACTGAACCGATTTTGATAAAATTTAGCACATAGACAGTTTGTAGACTAATGAATTAATATTTATTTATTTACTAAAACTTTATGCATATTTGAACATTGGCGGAATTGATGCAAAAGGCATTCTATTCCAGTTAACTTTAGGGGGTGTAGAAATCTATTAAGGTAGTTGGTGCACAGAGGTTAGATCATCAATAAAAACAAACAAAACACATAAAAAAACATACATATACACATACACATTACATACGTACACTATGACAACCCAAGTCAAAGTGAACCAATTATCGATAAGTAATTTCTGCCGTTTCACTCAGGAGCTCATTTAGCTTTTTATCGCAAAATGGTTAGTAGTACGCTTTAATTATTATTGTATAATATCGCTTGTATAATATTATTGACTAAATCAACTCGAACGGAACTGCATGAAAAACCTAGTTTATATAAAATAGTAACATTATATTATTCTACTTCATTACACAGCGTTATCTAGTCCAAAACTAAGAAGAGCTTGTACTGTAGGTATTAAACAACAGATATAAATTTATTTATACTTTTTTTTAATCTTTGACGCAAAAAGACGGGTGTTATAAGTTAGACGTCGATGTCTATCTGTCTGTCTGCGTGTGTGTGTGTCTATCTGTGGCATCGTATTTCCGGTTTTTTTTATTTGAAAGCCAGTTTCCTTGCGGTGGTTTTAGCTATGTCTGGTTAACATTGGTCCAATAGTGTAAGAGTATCAGCTCTTTTACAAAATGATGTAAGGCATTTATCGCGTATATTTACTCGAATATGTGCTGGCGTAAATACATATCTTCAAAACATAGAAAAACACGCAACCTCCGAAACAAATATATGTAGATCATACAAACATTTGGTCAGACATTTGGAAATGGAACTAGATACAACAATAACATGATACAATGTTTGTTCTTAAATATAGCGAAAAAGAATTGTATATTCTTGACGGATGAATGTGTTATGTTTGCCGTGCATCCACTGGTCTGGTTGTGAGATGACACCACGACTTCCATTATCCGCCGTCACTTAGGACAGTCCTGTTTACAGCTGTAGGGTGACAGCAGTGATAAGGGTCGTGACACACTTACACGTCTTGTCAAAAGTTCCGCCCTCCGGCTGAATAAGGGCCTTTGATTGAGGTGTTATGTTTTCGCTTCGTGTCTCACAAGTCGGAGAGCACATATTACCTATTTACTTTTGAAACTAAATAAAATACGGTTCGGGTTTAGAGTTACTATTGGTTTTAGTATTTGTACTAACTACTACTTTCAGTTATTTATTTTCTTTTTAATTTATTGTTTATCACTAACTATTATATAAAAGAGCAAATTGCCAAGTTAAGCAGCCGGGACAGTTTATAGATGGGTGACCGTTTCTCAACACTTTGAAACTCCATTTTTGCGTTTTTATACTACAATTTTATATATGTGTAAAATGATGAATGAACAAGTTTTAAATCAACAAGATGTCTAAGTATTCATTTGCAGGTCTACTCCAAAATATTAATCGATTTTAATTTAGTTCGCCATTCGGACTCGATTTGAATCCGAACTCAATCTATAACTCCCCCGAATCGAGTTTCATTCAAACGTTATCGAATTACGTTCGAGTATTATCGGCATTTCTTTAAATGGGTCAGTTTGATTACGTCGGAAATTCATGATTGAGTCCTTTATTGGACTTACATTGATTTTACTTAGAAAATTATATAAACTACTTCAGCAAGAAATTATATTGGAATTATAAGTGAAAAAAGATTTTCTCTCCTCGTGTCGTTATCCTTAATTCTGAGAGTCGTGACCTCTATTTAGAGTGGAGGAGGTATCCTCTGAGTGATAGCTGGTCACCTGTTTCAATCTTACGCAGTTTGTAGGGGAGCATGCATTGTAGTGGCATCAGTAGCAAACTTGGTCTGCGGAGCGCAACGGGCTACGGCCCGTGGGTCTTTTCCCGAAAAGAGATGTTAGCTTCAATAAAGCATATTTATTCCTTCCTGCCATTAGCATTACATGATCAATGTCTCAACTTTTTTAATTTTTTTATGAGATTAGCACAACGTTTAACATTACAAAATGTTTTAACTGTCTTTTTTTATGGCTAGTTGCATAACTGATCACAATTTTTGCCTGGGATATGTTATAGATGTCTCATGAAAAACAACAACAGGTAAGTAGGGCAAGGCAAACACAAGTTTCGGTTACAGGAATAGGGTTGAAATTGCAGCCGCTTTAAAATCTCGTGGCTGTAACTTGAATAGAAAAGTTACACAAGTATATCTAACTACGATTAGTTTTTAGAGAATTTAAAAAACTACAGAGCAAAACTCAGACTGAATGATAGATATAAACAATCTTGTATTACCCGTAAAATTATTATGGTTTCAAGTTCACTGGAAAAAACCCACTTTAAGGGTCAAGGAACATATCATTAGTTGGTGTATAGTATTTGTAACTGTGTCTATTTTATTAAACGAAGAAAAGTTTTAATTTAAAACTTTTCTTCATTTAATAAAAGGACGACGGCTGAGGTCTCGGGTTCGATTTCCGGATCGGATCAAATGCTTGTATTCTAGGTTTCGGAATTTGGGTGTTTTAAATACATGTATTTACGAAAAAAAGTATATAAGTATTCTATCAGTCAATCGAGCTGTCACATTACAAGCTCAGCTTGGTTTGAAGTTCGATGTCATGGTGTGTCAGATATCCGAAATGCTTCAAAAAGTCTTTGTTGTGCCTTTGTAGTCTGTTTTAATTAAAAAAGAGTTCTTTTGGAGTACAACTGTTTCATTGAAACGGAATAGCTGTGAATTTATTTATTTTGGAAATATAAGGTAATAAATAATAATAATAATAATAGATATTTCGGACATCTAACACACAACGCCATCTAGTCCCAAACTAAGCAGAGCTTGTATATAACTGATATTAATACACAAATACTTTTTTTTTTGTAAATACATACATATTATACATAGAAAACACCCAAACTCCGAAACAAATATTTGCAGATCATACAAATATTTGGTCCGACCCAGGTTTCGAACCCTTGACCTCATGAACAGCAGTCGCGTACGCTACCACTGCGCCACCGCTAAACAATAGGCACTACCTCACATTGATAGTTCATTAACACAATAAGGTAACAAACCAGTACCTTAAAGGGATATCTACTGTTCCTTTTAGACGTTCTACTTCTCGTTTAGATAATGGTTGCGTTAGTTTCTCTTAATGAGCTGGATTTGTATGCTCCTTGGGTACAAAACGATACCAAGGTCCGTGACTTTGTAATCTCAGAATTGTTAAGGCAAATACTAGTATGCTCTGTGTGGACTAAAGCCGGTGTAAGTTATTTGTGACGGGTTGCAAAAATTTTCTTTATTGAAACCATATGAGATGTAAGTTTTATTAAAATTGAAAGTAAAGGTTATTAACAAATTGTTTTACCTCTACATGAACTGCTTATTTGTACTGTTCCACTCAACAACTTATACTGTAGTGTAAGATGGAAAGAAACCTTACCTGCAACAAAACGAACATATTTTAACAGGTTTTTAGTAAAATAAACTTTTTTATATTAAATAAAGGTTTTGTAATAATACAATATACGTACATATACCCACCTACTTAGCAATACATACAAATAAGTAAAATTGTAGTGTCTGTTTGTAATTTCAAATTAACAGCTTTCTACTAAATGTGTATGAATATACGATGCTTAAGTCAAAAAAGCTATTTTTAATTTTTGGTCTGTGTGTCCGTCTGTTTGACCCGGGTAAACTCTTGAACAGCTGGATCAATTCTGACTTTCTCTCACAGAAAGTTGATGATATAAGGATTAAATTAGGCTTTTTATAGAATTCGTCCCGCGACATTGCACACGGCTGTCGTTGTTGCGGGTAACACCGCGCGGCTCAACTAGTGTTATATAAAAGATATACTTTAATTAACTACAGTTATAGCAACATGCTTAATTGTTTTTATTAATTGCTAAGCCTTTGTAGAAAAAATAATACAGTACAGTTGGGCAATTTTCTATTACAAACTAAAGTAATTAAGAACCACCATATGGGGCGATGCAGTTACCATAAAATAAATTAAACATTAAAATATGGCCAATTGTGTACCATAGATCAATAAAATAACTTTTATTGCCCCACGCAATAGGAACATAAATAAATAGTGTAGAAGGAGGGTATGTTTTCCGAATTCATGTATGTATGTATGTATACATCTTTAGCACGCCCAGAGCCTAAACAGCTTGACGTATTTTCATGTGAGTGATACCAACAGATCCGTCTTAGTTCTGAGAGAAACATTGAGTACGTCAAAATTAAAAAATAATAATAAAGTATTTTTACCGAAAAAGTAACCTTATTTTTTTTTCAAAATACATCGACAATTGTATCTAAATAAGAAACGCTGATTACGAAAATTTAGATATCTTATATGTATCATATCTGATATTGACGCAGTCGGTCTTTTTTTTTTTAATAGTTCTTCATGTAGGTACTTGTTTTAGTTAGCTATTATAGTTAGTTAGTCTTTACCTTTTGGTTAATCACACAAGCACCTATGCACCGTTAATCACACAAGTAACACACACGCGCAATACGCTATTAATAATCATGCCATTTTATGTCCATTGACTTCCACAATTATAATGTACATTATTAAAAATGCGTTAGAATAAATACTGGAATTTTAATAATATTCCGCCGTTTAACCCTCCGGCTCCAGAAAGTTTTGAGAGTTAAAAATGTGATATTTGTTAAAAAGGAAACTTTGTTGGAACATAGCAAGCTTTGATAAAAGTTACATAAAATTTCGGCCAGCGTATTTGAGTTGACAGAGGACAGACAAATAAAGGGACACTCTAGAGCTGGCCACTTGAAACTGGTACGATAAAAAGTACCTTTTTATTTAAGACGCAGTAAGAATTTTATTCTTAACTAGCTGACCCAGTAATCTTCGTAACGCCATATTATTTTTCGTAAATATTTCCTAAATTGTCAAAAAACTTGTTTTAGTAAAATATTCATGACCGCTTGAGTTTCTCACTGGTGTACAATCGCAGACTAAGAAAATGTGAAACATTCGGTTTTCTTTCAATTTTTTTTATACAAATCTTGTCCTTCCTTTACCTATGTAGCCATTTTCCCCCAATACGGCCCACTTGAGATGTCTCATTGGAAATACTCCCGTTAAATTTCCGAATCTCATTGAAATGACGATTTAAAAAAAAAATGTATTGGGGCCGTATAAGATTTTCGTATCATTAGAATGGTCATTAAATAAGCCATCAGATGATGCTATCAAATGCATTATTAAATGAATTATCCAATTTAGTGCAGTCGATCAAAAATTACGCGCGTACATACATTTCGGTATTTCATATTTATTTATATAGATTATATTGATGACCATCAATATGACATTCAACCTTCGAATATTGTGTGTATATTTTACGACAGTTTTTAGCGTATTTTAACGAATAAACACATTCTCTGGTTGCATGGCACAAGATACGTTCCAATTTATGAGCTATGATTACTTTATTGCATCTTGAATGAGATTAGGCGAGACATTAGTTATCTCACTCACTAAGTAAAAAGTAAAATACAAGTAAAGAATAATAAGGCAATATTTACCATCTTTACTAAATTCATTGAAGAAGTGAATTTTTTTTTTAAATAATTTTAAATTTTGTTTTTTTTTTATTTTGATGTACCAGGTGTCTCTCTTACTATTGAGATGATTCTGTTGACACCACTCACGTAAAAATACAAGCCGTTTAGACTCTAGGGAAAATCATGACACTCCTTCTTTCGAAGTGGGATAAAAAGAATTCTCTTCGAATATTCTAAAATACTACAAGCGATAATTTTAAAACCAAACTAATATTAAAAAAAGAAAATATTTATACGTAAAATATATATTAAAAATATTGTTAATTATTCCGTATTCATATAATTAAGTGCCACCATGTGGGACGGCACAATTACCATAAAAGTACATTTGAAATTAAACATTAAAATATAGTCAATTGTGCACCATAGCCCATAGACCAATAAAATAACTTTTATTGCCCCACACAATAGGAACATGAATAAATAGTGGGGCGTTATTATCACGGCTACGGGAACAGTTGTAGGAACACCAGTTTTATGGGTGTGGCTTGATGTATTGACATTAATATTGCATGGGGTAGGTGAGGGGATGTTTGTTTTCATTGGTTATAACACGATTTATTGTGATTTTAACTGTTAAATTTGTTATTAAACTCATGTGTGTATCTCTCATTCTTTCAAATTATTTTGATTAAATTCGTTGCTGCTTGCCAGTAGCAATTTTTTTCTTCCCGACTGTTATAGGTACGTACACGTAATTCGGTGTGTTCGTGGGTCATTGCCGCTGTTTAACTCAGTATACTGTACTGTAATGGGAGAGTGGTAGGATTATGGTATTAGACCCATAAAAGAGATAACACAAAAGAGTAAGGTTTATAATAGTATAAAAAATATTTCTTTTGTTTCTAAAATCAGTCTAAATAATTGTCATTACACTTAACTCTATTTAAAATATGTATAAATAAAATTGAATCACCAAAATGTATTGGAAAATTCTTTCTTTTATATGTTTGTTACTGTTAGGATAAAGTTTGAATAGAAGAAAATTAAAACTATATTGGGAGTGTTAGGTTTTCGAAGTCCGCCACTGTACACTAACCGTAGGAAGCTAAGACGAGCATAAAAACTATTTTTTTTGTGAAAATTTAGAATATATTCGCGAAAAAGGTACGGCGGTGTGATGTTCGCTGGGTCAGCTAGTATAACATATATTTTTATTAAAACGCAGAACACAACTCGCCATTAGGAATATACATCCTGTGTCGCGGGGAACTTAACAACATACATAAAACAGACACAAATAAAACTCAGAACAACAATTTGTGGATCACACAAAGTGTTGTCCCATGTGGGGTTTGAACCCACAACACTTGTCGCAGTAGAAAGCGGCGTAGCGACCGCTTAAAACACCAGCCCAATTTTTTTGATATATAATCATAAAAGTTTAATAAAATATGTAATTTATACCTATATCGAACATTAATAGAATGAAATTCGCGTGAGAGAAAGAATCCAAGAAGACACATCCTATAAAAGCCTGGTGAGTGATGGTGTCCATTTCCCATGAGGCAGAACAATGGGACACTTAACATAATTGCTTCCCTGTCAATCGTTTTGATATAATATACTCTTTATAATTTCTCATTAGAGTCGTTTATTGAATGAAATACGTAACGGAAAAGGGTCCAAATTGTATGGTCCATATAAGGCCAGTTGGATCACACGTGCGGCCTATTTTTTCGTTTTGTTTTGTTTTTATAAAAGCGCCTTTTATAGAATATAGCATTTTGGTCCGTTACATTCGGGTGACGAAATATTTTTCAGAAAAAAAAACGTATATTGTGTGTTGTGCTGATTGAAAAATCAACGGCACTTATAAATGAAAACATTTGTGTATCCTTTTGCATAAATAATAAAAATCTTTATTTTGATACCACACCCGACGTATTTTTCTTTTGAGTTTACATTTCGGACTCAAAAACCTTAATTCTTGTTTTTTTTTTGATGAATCTATTGACAACATTAACATAAAAATACGAAAAGCTATTAAGGATCTAGGACATGTATATAAATATATATACATATATATATATATATATATATATACACATACATACATAGATACATACACTCTAAAACATAACCCTCCTTCTTTCGCAATAGGGTAAAAAACACCAATTTGAACACATTTGAACCCAGCAGGTAGTAAACCCGTGACGATATATAAGAATCAATCTACCGCCGTGTCGCATTCGTCAATCCAAGATATTTTGCGTGGTGGTCTCTTTCTTTGCTATATTCCATTGATACCAACTCATATCTTGAAGATTTATTTGATTCTCTTCGATGTGTTATCAGTAATATAATAAAATAGTTCTATATAGGATATTAGTAAGCAGGTATTCTTAAACGAACCTGCGTCTTCTTTTAACAACAGACAGGTACTTCATATGCAACAAAATTTTGGTGTCACTAACGGCTTACCAGTCATGATCTCTATTAGCGTAACTTTAAATTGTAAATAGTTTATCGATTAGCATACGGGTCGAGCTCTGATGTTCGCATTACGGTCACCATGCAATCAGGCCACTAGACTATGTATACTCCAGGACACCTGAGTCGACGATTAGACTATCAGTTCTGCATCAATAGATTATGGGGTAATTATCTTGGCTTTATGCGGTCTATATTTTCTACGTTATGTATAATTTTACTGTAAATATTTAGGTAACTATGTCTTATAGAGTAAGCTGCGTTAAGTTTATTTTTATGACTAGCTTTCAATTTATTCTAAGTGGAACTTATGTTAGTAAAACTGTTTAAATTTTAACGGTTTATTTGCGCGAATACCCGCCCACTGCTGCACGAAGGTCTAATTTTAACAGATTTTTAATTAAAACTATCTAATTATATAATGCTGTTAAGTCTGTCCAGAAAGCTTCAAAATCTCGAAGGGTTCTGTACTAGAATGCAAAAAGTCAGACAATATACCTACCTAATAACTCAACGATGGCTTTTTAGATGAGCCACTTTTATTATTTTTTTTTCATAAATGTGCCATTTCAAAAAGTTGCATGGTATTGCTAGTTTTTGACAATAATTACATATTGCATTATATATTGCGTATTGCATACAAAACAATATTAGAAGATGATACCCGAGAAACCGATCGTAATTTTTGATTAGATTTTAAACAATGACTTTTGAATACTGTTCTATTTAGTTTCAAATAACCGTCAAAAACTTGATCAACGAATATCACTTTACGGGTTTCCAAATAAAACGTTTACGGTAGTTGAAATACTTGTGTACTGATACCACGTCTTATAGTGTTTGAGGAAGCGATAAAACCTCCATATAATGGTTTTACGACAGTTTTTAAAACCCAAGTTTATAGCTTCAGCCAGTAATAAGATGTTGTGAAATAGTTGCCAATATTGGATAAGAGATGGCGTTGTTATATATTTTACAATTGAAACGCGTTATTGAAGTTTTCATTGCTTACTGTAAGTATGATTAGGGTCTTAATGAAACCATAACCATTTAAGGATTTTATTACACATTAAGCTCTCTAGAGTTCTTGAGAAGGAGTGCTTTTCCACCAAATTAACCTTCATCTTATCTTTTGTTTGTGCTGAGAAAGGTAAGTTAGGAACATAACAGATAATGAATAATATTAATAAAATAACCATACGCAACTTAATATTTATCTCAAACTAGGCAAATATTCAACTATTATAGATTAGATTTTGCCGCCCGCGTCTAAAAAGAAAAAAAAGTGGTAAAAAGAGTTTTCGAAATCGGTTCAGTAGATCCAAAGAAACTCTACCTCTTTAAAACACATACATATTACAGATACCTATATATAACAACAAACACCAACTTAAAAACTTATTTTAAAATTTAAATTTAATTTCCTTCAAAAGGTATAAAGGACTTTTTTCCAACCTTACATGTCCAAACAAACTATAACAGATGACATATATTTATAACACCCACTCAAACTATTGTCGTCCAATCCATTTATCACCGTTGCTGCTTAATCATTCATCACTTAAAACAATCCATTATCACCTTATCACTGTTTAAACTCTGTCACAGTGCCGTGACCCAGTTGTAAGTAGTGTGTACGCGTGCGGGTTTGTTTATGTTTGCTCATGTGTAAGAAGGACGCAAGCATTGCGTCAAGTTAAGATGATTTATAGGTAAGTAGCTTTATGCCGATGGTTTTGCTCGTTATTATGAAGTTTTTATTGTTTTCTCTACTTTATCTAAAAAAATATCTGATCTAATTTAACGTTTCATTCTTTTAAACAGGGCAACTTTGGATAGACGTAACACACATCATTTCAATAACTTTTTCCAGAATGAGATTTAGGTTAGCCATGGAATTATGAATCTATGTTATCATAAGATGTTCAATTCTTTATAAATATTTAAATGTATTTTTATAAGAACAGTAAACTATAAAAGTAACTTATGTTCTTCTATGTTCACGAGACGAGTAGGTAAATTAGGTGCTACGAAAAATAAATATTTATTATATATTTCTTTATGTTTGATATAGTTCCAAGCTCTTCTCCCTAAAGGCCTCTCCTTCACCATGTGTGGACAGAAGTAGACGGTCATGTTCATAGAATGTGATTTCTTGTTGTATTATTTGAGGTGACTATACGCTATAGAGGCGCTCATAGCCCAGTTGCGCTCGGTGATTAGAAACCATTGCCGAGGGTAAGCAACGACGGAGCGGTCAGGGGTGACTGCTAGTGGCATGCTACTATAAGAGTCTCCGTGATTCGGAGGTATATATATTACTCGGTGATACGATAACAGTCGTGAAGCTTAGTTGGAGGCCTTCGAGCGGCTTAAAAATACATAGCCACAACGTATTCTTGCCAGTCCCCAACCCGCACTTGGCCAACGTGGGAACGTATGGCCTTAACCCTCTCCTGAGAGGCGACCCGAGCCCAGCATGTGGGACATTATGGGTTGTTGATGATACGCTATACATATCTATAAAATTTAAAGGATCAACTTTTCATTAGGTATTTGGTTTCGTATTTTACTAGCGCAAACAGTTTCAAAAGTACATTAGTACTTGCAACGTTAAAATAAGGTGTTAACGACTAGCTTTGGACGGTAGCCAGTTAATGGCGGCTATAACTTAGCAGGATACAGTTTGTATTTGGCTTAGAAATGTTTATTTACTTTTGTAAATTGTATACTTTCCTATAGCGCTGAATTGAACTCAATATCTTATATATAAAATCACAATTTTATACAAACAATAAACCGACGTTAAGAACCACCAGTTTTCAAATAAAAAAGAATTATTAAAATCGGGTTCCTAAGTCGAAAGTTATGAGGTAACAAACATGAAAATAATACAGTCGGATTGATAATCTCTTCCTTTTTTGAAATAGGTTAACAATACAGATTTTCTGTGATAAAATATTACACTTCACTTTTAGTTTCACAATACGCCATCTAGTCTCAAACTGAGAAGTGCCTGTAATATGAGCACTAAACAACTGATATAAATACATATACTTTTTTATGTAATAACACAAGTATTGTAGAAAACAACCAAACTTCAAAACGAACATGTACAAATCATAGATATATTGGTCCGACCCGGGAATCGATCTGAAACAGAGCTTTTTCCTCCGTCTTATCAGCTGTAAGGCTACTATGATACGGTTGAATTTCTATTTTTTACATAGAGCGAATGTCTTTTGATCTCTGTAACCCAAGCACGAAGGGTATTGAACTTCTGTAGTAATTCTGCTATCAGATTTTTTAGGACTCCACCTCCATATTATAGGTGTAAAGACTGCCGAATATGTTCGTATGGTAACTGGGTCTGACGGCTAGGGGGCCGTCTCTGCGGGCGAGAGAACCGCGGCGATTCTATCGTGTTACACATTTCTATACATTCTGCGATTTTATTAAGAGTAGCGACGATGCGCTGAAAGATTAATAGCTCATTTCTGGAGATTACTCGAGGATCGAAGCGCATATCTGCTGCGATTCTCGCCCATGGACACGGCACCAGTGTGCACGTTGTACACTGTTTAGCGCTAGTTGAGCGGACGTTAGATAGCTCAGCGAAGTAATCTACTTCCCCATCATATAAATATATAAGAACCGTCAATAGCCTTAATCAACAGTTACAATAAGCAATGAACCCCATTACTCTTGTTAATGACACTTCATAAGGATAAAATCACTCGGTAGCACTTATAGGGCAATATACACATTATTGATGGCAAACATTAGCTGATCTCATAAACTGTTGATTGATAACACTGATAATCCTGAGGTACACAAATGGGGATGTTTATGTTTACTTTATGAACGATTTTATAACTTTACGTGTCATAAACTTATTATAAAGGTTTTAATAATACGACTATAAAGGTAGTTCGATTTAATTTACATAGATGTCACTCTAATAAATTATGTTGAAAATGTTTATTTTTATTAACTTTCTAAAAAAATATTAGTCTTTCATCGAAGCAATTTTTATGAATATGCATGTAAGAGTTAACACAAAGTTCAAAGTCCCTTAAAAAGGAAAAAAATATTTTTTATGACAATAGGATAAAATAAACAGATAGATAATTCGATGGTTCGATTACTTTGGGAAGGAAAAAAGTTTAAGAAATTATTTATTACGCTCGACTTAAGGTGAAAAAAGATTTCTTGTATATCAAGCACATAACACACTTATTGTTCAGTTACAACCAGTTTAATTCTTATGTTACCTAGTTCAGTTATGTTATCGTGTCATGTGTTATCATGAATATATAGTTACAATACCAACATAACAAAAGCTGAAGAGGTAGTTGTTTGCTTGGTTGAATTCCTATACCTCAGGATTGACTGGTTCCTATTGAATACTTCTTTAATCGTTAGTCAGTAAATTAATCAAGGAAGGCCAAAAGATATATATTGTCTCGCTACGACCATTGAGCTACCTTTAGAGAAAGTCCTACGAAGTTGCGCGGGTTAACTAGTGACTTATAAATCCACAATCAAATGGGACTTCTAAGTTAGGAATGGCTGAAAATTATTACAAAACATCTATTTAAGCCACACATTTTGAAGTAACTCTAAAAGCGCTTACAAATTCGCGCATACTCAACATTTGATTGAAAGCAAGCAGCTTGCATTCCTCAGCGCTAATTGGCGGACACTCTGAAACTAAGTTATGGCCCAACTGAGCTACAAGTAACGACTGCTATTTAGACTCTGGCTTCTGAGTAGCGGAGCGGGTAGCGAGAACATCGTCACTGGTTGAAATATCGCTACTTAAGCTTGGAAGTCGTAAATCCAGATTTTAAAGTGAAACTTTTATTACATCGTCTCAAATTTTTTGGTCTGTGTATCGCATGTCGCGTGACGGTCGGCCGCGGAGTAGGGATAAAGTGAAAGGCGCTCGTCAGAGCAGCCGAGGCCAATATGGCGGCGTCTATAGTTCCATCAGCTGACCGTGTAGAGTATTACTCATTTGTGCCAGTGCTCCACGCTAATTTATCTCTTTTGTCAGTGTTTAATGTAAATGTTGTTATTTATTTGATTTATTAGGTTTATTTATTTTTATTATTATTTTTCTATTATCGTCAATAACTTCCCTATATTTGGCATGCAGGCAAGTCAATCAGGCAAATCTTGAGAATCGATTACTTGTTCGAGGGCATAGGTGAGCGGTTACTTCGTCTCACAATCCCTACATGAGGCAAAACTTTGTGCGATTAACACCAAATCGCCTTTATATTCATACTTATGAGGTACAACTCTAAAATAAACAGTAAATACACTATTAGAATAATAATTTGTCCGTGGAACTTAAAACTAATCGATTTTTTTGTTTGGCAGCGAAACGAATTCCGCTCGTTTTGAATTTCGTCCTTATTGTTTTGTATACATTGCGGCGTTTTCATGAAAACCATTCAACGATTTTGTACTGTAGATTTATTGAGTGTCGCTATTTCTTCCTGTAGGAAGACAATAGGAGAAAATTGTATTTTCTGGTTTGATTAATTATCTTGTATAATGTATTGCTTCTTGCTTTAAAGCATAAGCAGAATTTAAGAGTGACTGACGGTCATCATACTGATTGCGAATGGAGGCAATGCAACAATGCATCGTAGTGACTGATTAGTGATTCTTCTGCGTCATTCGGGCACTCTCGTCTCGCCACTCACCAATCAAACACGACAGCACGAACACTGTCATTTTACGTTGATCTTCTGTGCGAGGGTAGTACAGCCCCGGTCGAGCCGGCCCGTTTGTGCTGAAATAAGCGTGGCTCTACTACCTTAATATATAAATAAGTTAACAGATTACTATAGATCTGTTGGATAGACCGGTCTAATTATATTTGTGTATGTACGACATATAAAATAAAATACTCATAGTATTTTATTTTATATGTATTATGTATATATTTAAAATAAAATACTCATAGTATTTTATTTTATATGTCGTAACTTTGCTTCGACTAAAAATAAATTTGCCTGCTTAAAATAGGTGGTTGTTACATTTACCTTAAATGGTTTAAAAATAAACAAATACTTTTAGTTTATTAACTGATAGAAAATATAGTCGAAATAAACTTCCATATTTGTTAAATCTTATTTAAAAATATTTTTCAAATTAACAGCCATCGGCTACATTGACATTAAGAATAGTGTTCCCAGAAACTGCGACGAATCGGACAATCAAACCCAGGACCACTCCTTTCAAAGTACCAGTGTAGTATATCAGGTTTAAAGTATTAGCAACTAATGTTAAACATCCTAATAGCTTAACTAAGATAAGGTAATACAATATTAATTGAAACTTCGGCTTCGAATTGAGAGTCAGCCTACCTAGGTATGGCTCAAAATTATCAAGATGCAGAAGCGGCTGTGCTAGCAATTTCAAGCCCGCGTTGAGTACAGAAAAAGATCTATTTCTTATGTCACGTTGTTGTCCACGGTGAACTTCGAAACTATCTCACTGTTTTTTTATTTGTATTTTGGCCTTCTTAAGGTAGGATAGTTTACATAATGCTTAGATTAATAGGAGACGAGCATGATTAAACAAAGTTGCGAGGAGCAAATAGTGTTTATATAAATGTAAGAGTAAAACATTTTAAATGTGTAATATAATTCAATCAATTTGACTGCCTCGTTGGCACATTGGTAGCGTATACGACTGCTGTGCATGAGGTCTGGGGTTACATTCTCAGGCTAGACCAAATGTTTGTATGATTTGCAAATATTTATTGCGGAGATTGGGTGTTTTCTATGTATAACATGTATTGATTTCCAAAAAAAGTGTATATGTATTTATATCAGTTGCCTAGTACCATAACACAAGCTCTGCTTAGTTCGGGACTAGGTGGCGTTGTGTGTTAGATGTCCGAAATATTTACTTTTATTATCAACCTTTCACACTCCACTGATAGACTTAGGTCTCTTATTGGAAAGGGGGTTTTGGTTTACTAGGTATACCTACCTGGCTAGACGGCTCAGTATATCATAATAGTATATCCTACTAATTTTTTAAACGCGGAAGTTTGTAAGTATAGATGGATGTTTGTTATACGTTCACGTAAAAGCTACTGATTGGATTTTAATGAAACTTTACAATAATATGGATTATACTTCAGAATACCACATAAGCTACAATTTATAAAGATACAATTCACCCAATATCTTTGTACATAATATAAATTTCCAGTTCTCTTTACAGTACTCTTGTTCTGCGTGATTTGCTTCTTCTTTGCTGAGTCGGCATTTACAACACTACGAGTTGGTGTTATTCCATGTTCTTAATTTGTCATCACACGTAAACTATTATAAACACACGACACTATAAATATATATTCGAATTCTCAATTGAAGAGGTTTTCTGTTTATCGAAAGGTGTTTATATCTTGAACTGCTAATAAGAAAATTCTTTACTCGTACTAGATATGTAGCACATATATATTTTCAAACATATTCAGGTTTCAATCCAAAGTAGTGTTACCCTAAATAACATTAGGGATACTAATTATTATTCATTACTAGTCATTAAATAAAATATTTAATAACACAAATGATATTTATTCACGACGCCGGCAACTTTAAACAGATAGAAACTTCGTAATTACCAGATTAAACTTTTCGGACACCCATCATACGTATTAGAGCCAATTAAAAATGAAAGCATATTGACATTTTATGCCCAAAAGTTAAATTATGTCAAAAGTTTCTTTAAAAATCCATAATCGAACATGAAAGATAAAACCGTTACGACTGCCCACACAATTTACCCAAAATTATGTTTCCATTGCATTAAAAAGTTTAATGCCATAAAATTGCCATCAACACGCCATAAAACTATGGAACAGGGCAGGCCCTAGAGATGTTCCTGTGATATTTTGTATGCTTTATGATATTATGATATATTTATATTTTTATTAACGTGATTAATAATTTAAATGAATTTAATGTGTTTATAACAATGAGATGTAACGAACCGAAGGCGAGAAGCATGCCTCATAAGGCGCAATGGTTATTATGTTATTTTGAAGTAAGTAAAATTCTCAAATTACGAAATATCAGGACTGAAATCAAGTGGATAAGAGAGTAATTAGACAAAATTAAATAAAGGAGTTCCCTACTTCATACAATATTCATAATAACTTACTTTTTATCCATAGGGGCTCGTGGCTATGCATAATAAGTAACTTTTTAAGAGACCCAGATGTGACTGCATCTGAGTCTCTTAAAAGTATAACATGTTCTGATTCATTTCATTTAAGCTACGTTTTAAATCTTCCTCGATCTATGGGCTATACTTTAAGTATTTTTTCGATTTTAACCCACATCAACTGTGTTAAAACATCCTCCAAAAAAACAATCTGTTCAGCTTTATTGTATTAGCATATTAAACTTTAGACCCTTGTCATGATCACCTGGTCCGAGAACCCTTCATTTGATTTTAAAAGCACTAATCATCTGTAAAATGTCTGAAAATAGTTACCTTTTGTTCGAAATTACTCACTTATGAAGGATATGAGTCACACAGAGAGTCATAGATTACTCTTGAGGCAATATTTTCCGAAAACTTTGAACTTTCAGTGAACACAAACTACATAATACTTGTAAATACTGCCGTTAGTCTCACTACATTCGAAGTAATTGATACTAAGTGCGGATATTTTGTCCAAGAAAATTCATAGCTATGGTTAATACGTGTAGTATTGCAAATCATAGATTATATCTTAGAATACTATTTACTAACACCGAAACTTCTCTTTTTATTTGTCAAGTATCAAGTGTACCTGACATGTAAAAGTGTACCCGTTACGAGCCGGAGATTGTACTTTCACAATTTTAATATACACAGTGTTACTCGAACAATTAATGTAATCTAATGACTCCTCTTAAGTCAATGTTCCTCAAGGCGTTTACAATGCAGAGTATAGATTGGAGTATTTTATAATATAGGTCATCAATGGACTGCGAAAGGTTAATCATGATATTTTATACACTTAAAAAACATAATGTGGACTACACGGTTGCCCATCTGGTTTGAGTGGTCACTGCGCTGCTGACTGCGCTGAGTTTTGTAAATTCAAACCTCACATGGGGCAATACTTTGTATGATTCACAAACTATTTGGGTATGCTATCTGTCCGTTTCATGTACGTTCAACATTCAGATTCAAATGATTAATTCAATTAAGACACTAAGTGATATTTATGAACGTTGAATTGAAGTTATAGTTAAAGTTTATAGTTACAGTTGAATTTTGCAAAGAACCCTGCGACGCAGGACTACTAATTTTTAATACGGAATTTTCTTTTAAATATTCCTATTCCTGGCGCTTGAATGATTATACTATTTACCTTCTAAGAATAGCAGCTATTTAACAACAAAAACGATTCCGTTACATACAAATAAACAAATAGACGAAGCTTATAAATGCTTGCTAAAAAACAAGTTAAAACAAAAGTGAAGTGAAGAACTCAAAATTTCGCTTTCTTATCAATTAATTAGCATTTAGTTTTGGTTTAACAAAACATGATCCGAGATAAGTTATTTAGTCGAATATGTGAATAACAAGTTAACAATTGAAATAATTAACATACTTTATTCATAGATTAAAATCTGTACTGTCAGTTTAGTGGAAGAAATCTGAGTCATTCATTTACCGTTCTCATTTTTTTCTATAGATATTATCTGTTCTAAGATTTATATTAGTCATTCTATCATCTTCATTCGTTATGGTAATTTTTATAGAATAATGACTAACAAACAAAAAGAAACACATTTTGAATATTTCCGGTTTCCTGTTGAGTCTATTTTGCTTCTAGTCTTTTCTGAATAAAGTACATATCAAGAAAATTGGCTATTGTTTTAACTATATTACTGTAGCTCTGTATGAAGGATCATTATACCTTTCTGTGTACATAAACAATATCTAAGTATAATAAGCCTCGTTCTCGTGTTCGACTTTCGTCTTGTACAGTAAGTTCTGCTTTGTTAAGATTTAGAAAGAATTGAAAAAATGTGAAATGTATGGAGAATGTTTTTATAGGAAATAACAAAAATAGTTGACAGTTATCCAGATGGAAGTAACTATCGTTATTCTTGGACACCAACAACTCAAAATTGACAAGCGCTTTGACAGACAAAGGAACGCTTTTTCTAGATGGTCCTGAGACTGTAACCGTGGAATAGCCACGCTTCGGCATACATGGGCCGGTTCGACCGGAGGAATACCACGGCCTCACAGAAAACTGGTGTGAAACAGCGCCTGCGCTGTGTTTCACCGAGTGAGTGAGGATACCGGAGGCCCATAATCCAACCCTTCCCCTCATCCCCCTTCCTATCCCTCAAGGTTGGTAACGCACTTGTGACGCCTCTGGCGTTGCAGGTATCCATGAGCGGCAGTAATCGCTTGCCATCAGGCGATAGGTCTGCTCGTTTGCCTAACCTATTCCATAAATACTGCAGTCGAAAATTAGTTCTATAGGTTAATGAGGGGAGATAATAGCATCTTGAAAACACTATGTTGTACTGGCCAGTATCAAGACTTGGAAATAGTAAATTTTGAAGTATGAAACAATGACGGTTAGTAACGAGCAATTCTTCTGTGTACTCCTTGTATTTATGCTATACATAATACGAAATAGAGGGGTATAGCTCATTTAAATTAAGTATACTAATCAAGAGGATATGGTGTTCAAGCGCATTAATTACAATCTAATTTGATTTCAAATTATAGTAAATTAGACTCGTATATTTGAAATTACTAAATCCGTTTCAGCAACGCATAAAGCAATAATTAAGCAAGTTGAGTTGAGTTGCGTAAAATAATAGCTGCCAAAATCTTTCAACTGTCAAAGTGAGATTTTAATGAGAATACGGCAAAACAGGCACCAAGGGATCAATTACTCGTAAAGTTTTGCGTTCTATTGTTTTATAAATATTTATTACAGATGAAAGATTTCATTAGTACTAGTGGTCGCTTGGTGGTCAAAGTTAAACGTTAAACTTTTTGCACTTATATTGCACTAACACAGTTAACATTTGCATAGAGCCAAATTTTATACTCCTCCGTTCGCATAGTTTTCGAAAAAAGGAGTAAAAAGACTTTGTTTCACACATATATATATATATAACAAAATCGTGTTCTAGGTATTGATTTAGATTCTGTAAATGCTTTGCAGCATTTAGAGAGTCTAAATCAGAAATAATCGAAGAGTAATGGTCACCATATACATTGCAAATGAAAATGCAAAAACATGGGAGTTATAAAGTAATAATCTGAATGGCGGATGGAGGGGGACTGCTAAAGACCGGGATGGTTGGCGCTCTTTGGGTTATGCCTTCGTTCAGCAGTGGACGGCAATACGCTGAAGTGAGTAGTGTGAATCTAATTGGAGGCAAATCTATTGCCATTGCATTATCAAACCTTTAAAAGTATATAGTTAAACTCCCCTATTGTAAAGTGTGGGTTTACAGAAGCTGTAATAAAAGAAACAATGTATTTAATGTGCTTTGGAGCAAAATCTATTTGGATGGACATTGTAGTGACTTTTATTGGTGGGCTTTGAGTGATATTGCTTTAAAATGTGGTTTCGATGGAGTAACAGTCATTGTATATGAGGTCGAGATACTCTGGTTAGCAACTTTGTGAGTGTATATTTGTATTAAATTGTAGTGCAGCCTTCTCTTGTAACTCAAGAGTCAGAGCTGTGTTGCTACACATTAAGCTACTCTTCACCCTGAATTACTCTTTATCGACTTACTGTTACACATCATCAACCGTTCCGTCATTTTTATGAAATCATTTGTGCCAATCACGTGAAAACGAGAGGATAGATAATGATATCATCATCTGCAGTTTTGACAGTTGTCGCCTCTCATTAGAAAGGTAGGTTTGGCCCATTATGGGGACCCGGTGGTCTAGCGGCCTAAAATTTAGCCTATTTTTTAAAATTTTTTTTGATATGACAGAAATGACTAAGGGTTTTAAATTTTTTAAGCTTATTTTATTACTTATTAACAATACAAAAATGATGGTAAACACAATTTTTTTTTTTAAATTCCAAAAGTGGCGCTGAAGTTCCCCTCTCAAAAAAAAGGACCTGGCTGCTGAAGGAGGTTTTATCTCTCCCTTTGATATGAAATTAAAAAATAAGACGGATTTTTAATCAGTATAAGTATAGTTATGGCGGGGACTAGAATAAAAAAAAAATTGACAAAATGGCGCGTAATTCAAAGTACGAGTCTGAAAACGACTCTTTTTTTGCAATGTTTTTTTAATAAAAAAAATAGAAATACTCAACAGAAAATATTTTTTTCTAGTCTCGGCGAGAGCCAGTACTATTTAGAATGAACTGTTAAAATTTCAGACGAATCGGTCGATACGTTTTTTTTTTTTAGCTTCAGTAGACCAAAAAAAGTAGTTTCGAGATAAACGCGTTTAAAGTTTTAAGTAACTATATTCTCAAGAAATTGTATTGAAATATGCACTTACGATTAATCGGCGATCCCAGCACCATAAAGGATTCCCTCTGTTCTCTCATAGTCTTCATTTTCTTGACTCTTGGATTTTTTACGAGCAGTTCTTGCCTCTTTGGAGTCACTTGTGCTTTGACGATCAGCCTTATAGATTCTTCGCTCATCACGATCTCACAGCTCACATTGTAATGGGTTTTAAATATAGAAATACTCGGAATTTTGTCACCAAATTTTAACAGTATATTTTTGAAATACTATACTTTCGAAATATGTAAAAAAAATCGATTTTTCGAAAATTCTAGACCACCGGGTCCCCTTACACCACGATGGCCAGATAGGTGAGTATATGGTTTTTTCAAGCAATCCTTTCCCTTAGTCGCCTCTTACTATATCCGTGGGATGATTAGCTCTAGTGACTCTCTGTATTCTTGATCCATTACCATACAGAGATGAAATGCTATGCAAAATGATTTCGATATATATACAGATTGTTTTGTGATATAAAAAGCTTACAGTTTATTAAAATTCATCTACCAAATTAAGATAATACTATCAAACAATATTAATTACAGTAACAAGTTTAGTTTCATCGGTCACACGGTGGAACAATGCCTCAGTGGGCGGATGGCCAGCAGTGGGCGTGAACGTTAATCAGTTTCTTTGTACAAGGGCTTTTGTTCCTATTATTATTGATTTCTTTTGTTGTTTCGTTGGGAAATTGTTTCTATATTAGATGTGGGTTTACCGAGATATTGGTTCATTTGAAAGTCGATTTTCATAAGCTCAAACATAGAATTGCTTTTTCTTTGAAGCACACAGGGCTATCAACCGATTTTAAAAAAGGAGGAGCTTCTTAATTCGACTGTATTTTTTTATGTTTGTTACCTCAGAACTTTCAACTGGGTGAACCGAGTTTGATATTTTTTGTTTTATTTGAAAGCTAGTACTTCCCGTTTCTCATTTCAATTTGTGGCTACATTTGCCGAAGAACCGATAACCGTTAGGGTAAACGAGTTTTTGAGTGGAGACCACGTCCCGGCAAACGTAGTGTAGACGGCTGGCAGGAGCTGGATGCGAGAAGCCATAGATCGAACTAAGTGGCGTGAAATTGGAAAGGCCTATGTCCAGCTGTGGACTGCGATAGGCTGATGAAGATGATGATTTCAATTTGTTTCAATTCTTGAAGTCGGTATGTTTTTTGTTATTTATCTTTATTTTGAATGTTTGTCGTGACCGCATTTGAAGCTAAGAATTAAACTTGAACATATGCGTATCGAAACGTAAAAGAAATTTAAGACTTTATGAGAAGGTTAGGTGTATTTTTATGGTGTAAGGGGTAAATAAGCAGACGAATCGCCTGATGGCGATCCCGCCGCCCATGGACACCCTCAATACAACAAGTGCGTTGCTGTCTTTTTAAGAAAGCTTATGGTGTACAATTGATTAGGGTTGTGTAAAAACATGATGAAGAATGATGATCATTTTTATATTTGTTGAAAATAACTTTCTTCTAAATGCAGGGTTACTGGGTAAATCGACCTAGAAATTTGAGTTGGATAGTAGTTGGTGGTTGAAATCGAACATTGTAATATCACATCCAGAATAAATTAAGATATTGAAATTTTACAATTCATAATAATACTCCAAAATCGAAAGTGCGTGTCTGTTGCGCTTCTACGGCTAAACCACTACGGAAATTTAAATAAAATTTAGCATGAAGATACCTTGATTCCTGAGGAAGGACGTAGGCTACTGTATACCACGATAACCGACATACACACAGGCACAGCTAAGAGAAAAAGCTAGTAGGTATTTCAACACAAAAATCATAAAATTCGCATAAAATTTTGATAACATTCACATACAGATAACCTCTATAGCTGCTTTATCGTTATAAGTAGGTAGTAGTGGTTTAACACACCCTTCTAATGGTAGAACTAAATCTGTTAAGAAAAGAATCCTATATCTGATCTATCCATCATGCCATCAATAAGATCGTGGGACAGCAGTCACCGCGCCCAATTGCCCTGTCTGTCTGTCAACCGGATAATGTCAACATCCTGTATTGTTTCAAGTGCAGTTTCCTGTAATGCAGGGATGTGATTTATTATAGTGGGATTGTGTGGGTACAATGTTTTAATAGCTATAAGTCTGAAGGGGGATTTAGAAACAGTATGTATAATTCACCTAATAATGCTTAAGAGTGGGGTGAGTATCGGCTAAGTTTTAAAACGTATTTCACACGATATTTTTTCTTTAAAAAGATAACTCCCGAACTAGGAATACATCTTGTATCTAGGTCTACTGTCCCTAGGAGCTTTGAAAAAATTCAAACTTCTAAGCCAACGCAATCAAAAGATACAGTCGTTTATGCTGCAAATTTTCTTCGACACTCGCAAGGCAATCAAAACCTACACGGTCCCACGAACTCAGAATCTTGCAATTTTTGTATGAAGCAACGTCTTACATACATTTTTAGTTGCTTCATATAATATACATAAAATTTGTACGGCGCCCTCGGTGTGCGAGTCTGTCTCGCACTTGGCCGGTTTTTGTTGCTCCAAATAGCTTTGTTTCTACATAAACCGATGTGAGTTTTATTTTATGTAAAACATTATCAGGTCGCCTCTTTCCAATTATAAGAACTGTATCCTAATGTGTGAATTGTACCTTTACAAATTATAGCCCATGTGTTATTCTGATGTATACGCTATATTATTATAAAATTGAAATAAGTGGCAGTACAAAATGATAAGTTAATTCCATAGATCGTTTGAATGATTAAAACATACAAAGTCAACACAACACAAGCTCGTTTTAACAGATGTACAACAACAAATAGTAATATCTTAAAGCTTATAAACTCCATTATAATTACACATACAAAGAACACAAATAAAGCTGTATTGTAAAAAAGGTATTTTCCAAATGCGCACCCGAATATCAAAATACTTTCAATACATCCATTAATCAATATCCGTATATACGGATGAAAGAAACCTACGGATCAAAGGTATAATGAACATCCAAATCAATGATTTTATATGCATTTCATCACATATCATTTAGAGTACCTTATAGAAATTATTATTTTAAAAAAATGAACTTTACTGCAATGTAAACACAGTCTACATTTTACAAGAAAAACGCAACGTTCCCAAAGGTTTTTATTTGACAGTTTGTTTGAAATTAACTATCTACATCGTGTTAAAAAGCGCTTTATCTAAAGGCAAGAAAGCCTAAAATCGATTGTCGAGGCCGCAGACAATTTCATTCAAAATGTGACTACTGCCGATCCTGAGCATATAAGATAATAGAAATTCCCAAATTTATTACCAAATGAAATTTTACCCAAACGCGCTGAGGTCAATAAGGGAGAAGGGGTTGTTTGGCAATCCAGTAACAGCGATATGACTTTTGACACAAAAAAGTAAACAATTCCCACCAAAAGAGTTAAAATCTTCAAACAATATATATGAAGTTGAATAGTTTGCTTGTTTATTTGAACACGCTTATTACATTAAATACTTGTACAGTTGAAAAATACTAACGAAACTCCGCGGGTCAGGTATTCAGCGTTTTTAAGATGTCAGTACTTAACTTGATATAACAACAACCCATAATGTCCCACTGCTGGGCTCGGGTCTCCTCTCAGGAGAGGGTTAAGGCCATTCGTCAGTACTTAACTTGATATGTTATAGTATAAATGTGTAACTATAATGTGTTTACAATATCAGTTCAACTTAAAGTGGTTACTAAAACAAAACGAGTAATTAAAACTGGTGAAATCGACTGCCAATGACCTGCTTCATACATTAAACCTTTGTAATACCAACACAATGGTTTGTTGTTCTAAAAGTTTTTGTTCGTGTAAAGAATCGGACATTACCGCAGCATCACGTACGGGAGAATGTATCGTGACCAACATACTCCAACAATATTTGCTTAATACCACATAATTGCGTAATTAATTTTGCCCCTGCGTTTGTGCAAAATTACCTAATTGGTCCCCTTGCGGTTGATAATTATACGGCTGATTCGCCCACCTATGGGCCAAGCATGTTGTAGTTAGTAAGGTGTCCATGATTTCCAGGTTTCCCCATAATAAGCTTTTATGTTTCTATTACTTTGAGTTCTAATAAAAATTTACACGATAAATGCTCTTGTTGTTGATTGAGTTACGCCAAAAGTTGTTGTTCGCTTCAAACGAGCGACAAATATTGTGGGGTGAACACAATTACTTCTAATGTATAATTTATCTGTACTTTAAAAAATATTCGTGTGTTTATTTAGAAATATTTAGGTTCAGATTGAAGGGAATATGCTTGTTTTATATACAACATAATATGGTCGTTTCATACTCTTTAATCTACCCCTTCGGGAATAAGATAATACGCATTATATTACAGAAATACAATAAATGCATTGCGAAAATGTGTTTAAACAAAATCTAGGTATATTTCTCTTATTTTATTGCAACTGTTGAACATATGCTATTTTCCTACTATATTGTGAAACGGTTTATATGTAAATATTTTCATATTTTTATTAAGTGACAGATACAAAGTTTTGTAAATAATTGCATACTGGATTATCTGGTTTTTAGTAATTTCTTTTCGTTTGATGTTAGTACAAAGCTTATAGTATCTAATTTAGAGTCGATTACTAACTAAAACGTTTCATTTCTACCAGTTTTAAATACGACATTTTTATATTTATATGAACAAATTAAATCAATCGTCTTTTTGACTTATAGTCTTAACAATATCCGCTATTATTCTGTGCACTGGTAACCCCAAAATTACCATAGATAATGAGAAGAAATGTTTGTAAGTGGTTGTTTCCGTGGCTACGAAGCACCAACATTATCATCCATGTAGGATCACGTCTTATTTACGTGTGGGATCTATATAATTATTGTCATGGGATTGATAATGGCTATGCTAGAATCTGATATATATCTGTCATATAATTCTGAACAGAAATTATCTAGGAATTTTCAAACCATAGGAGGAGTAATGACTAAGTGACTATGTGACTGGTTCAACTCCCGCTATAAACACTTGTAAATCAAAATTAAAATACCTTTTAGAATTGATTACGCAAGTAATTCTGGGGTAGACCTGGCGAGACGACGTATGCGGGCCAGCAGCGACTGGATGCAAAAAAACAACAGACTGGATTTTTGGTGTGCAATAGAAAACTAACTAACTTATTTTTAAAAGCTTCAATGATAGCACTTTTAAAATAAACTGTCATTACTCAACAATTAAATGATTTTAGATTTAAAACAAAATTCCATGTTAAAAAAGCGTAACTTTACTTTAAAACACACGTAATTCCTTCATATGACATCAATGGAGTGCCACCTCTGTATTTGTACACCATTCTATGCTTTATCTATACTACGTTCAGAGTCAAAATTCTCACACAATCTTTTTTTAACACACCGTGTCAACGACGTAAATAAAGGCTGAACACGGACGACTCTCCATTGAGCCAACAAAAAAAAACTTAAGGTTATTGGAACAAAAAAATTTGCTTGTTTTTTTGTTGCGGTACTTTATGCCGCAGTAGCAAGGAGATTATGGTTTTCACTATTTATTTGTCAATATTTATAGATCTCATTATCTCAAATGTCTTTTTGTCCGTGTACAGGTAGGTTCTTCCGCACAGGATTGAAATTGATGTTTATGGTTTGGTAATTTGTTTAGTTTTTAAGATTTAAATTTTAAACACAAAATTAAGCATTGTTTTATTATTGGGTACAGAAGTGTGTGTTTCTATTAAATTGTCAATGTTGTACATCATCGTAGATATTACTGTGTTTGGGTGTAATTTTCCTATAATATGTATAGATTTATCTTAGTATGTTTGTCGTGGCCTAGTTTGAGATAAGACAGTGTCGTGCTAGAGAAGTCATTTAAAAAATTGATCATTCTGCCGTATTCTGAAGTCTACCGTCGTGTCCAAATACAGTTACGATTTACCGAAATACACATAATAAATTGTCGAACTAGCCGACTCCCGTAACCTAGTCTCCCATTGGCCGTAGCGTGATGTAACAAAAGCGTGAACCAATTTGGTCACCATAAAAAAACTTATAGTAAGCCAACCTCAAAAAATAGACATATGCTCTCGCGGACTCTTGTTTAGATCTTTTAAAGGGAATTAATTACTTTACATTGTTTTTTTTGTGAAAGTTTAAAACACACGTAATTCCTTCATATGACATCAATGGAGTGCCACCTCTGTATTTGTACAACATTCTATGCTTTATCTATACTACGTTCAGAGTCAAAATTCTCACACAATCTTTTTTTAACACACCGTGTCAACTTGTTGTAACTTTATATATATATATACATATTCTCCTCTTGAGATTTTCCGCTCTGCGTGGTAACGTTAACGGTTAAAGTTTTTATATAGTCCTTATTTAAAATATAGTCCTTCTCGATAAATGGTTATCTAACACTGAAATAACTTTTCTAATCGGATAAGTAGTTCTTGTAATTAGCGCGTTCATGCAAACAAGCAAACTCTTCAGCTTTATATAATAGCATAGATGCCACATATCTAATGGCTCAATTTACTACTATAGTTTGTTTTTATTTTTCGATTCAAAATATTTTTTCCTTTAACTCACTAAAAGCCAGCAACATTAAATAGCTACATAAGAATTGGGGAAGTTTTACTGCGACTTCTTCGTGACAAATCGTGACCCGAATCTTAGCGGTGTACTACACAATCTGGCTGTTTGTCCATCTTTCCCACGCGGCACTTTCAACGCAAGACAATAGATCCATTTGTAAGAACAGTTTGTTTTCATTTGAATTAAGTAACGTTGTTGAACAACACTGATTGTGCACTTTTTATACGATGATTAACTGCTAAATAGTACAATGATCAAAGAGAAAGGTGACTGACTGACTAACTAAGATAAACAAACCGCTGACCCTAAAATCCTTAAATTTTGCTTGTAGGTTCTTTATATAGCGTCAGTGAGCCCTAAGGAAGGAATTTTGGAAATGCCACCCCTAAGAGGGTAAAATAGCGTATGAAAATTTGTATAAAACTTCTTATTGTTGTAATTTATTATTGAACTACAAATATAATTTTTTTTTTTTAAAAAAACACTAGAAAATGGCGCTTTTTATTAAATAAACATTCCTATATTGAACTGTCAATATTCCTATAAATTTTGGTAGCTTAAAAAAACTTCCCTTTGTCCTTAAATTTTGGTTAAACATATAATGTAGCTCATCTCACGATGGAACTGGAAGACGGTTATAGGAACTTCTTAACTAAAGAAGATAAGTTCATCGACTTAGGCCTCATTTGTTTTACCCTGAATAGCACTTTGGTGATACATGAACCAAGGTCTAAAGAAGTTTAGTTTCAACAACACACAACAACATTTATTTATAATGAATTTCTGAAATAACTCTTTTCACTTTAATTTTATAATACTAACCTAGTCCAATTTACTGTATAATAAATTGAAATATTAATGGCCACATACAGATGGTCATTTTGACCCCATCGTCCAAGTGGCACGCAAGGGGTGTTGGGGTCTAAGGACCGTAGCAATTATACGCCTTTTATGATTATAGGGGCTACAATTAAATATTTATAAAGATACAATTATTGTTAACGTTTTGACAGAGGGCCTTAATGGGTTTATGATGGCTTAATTATCGGTTTGTGAGATAACGGACTTTCATTTATTTTTTAGCTGTTAATTATGACTTTATTAAAAAATATTATGGAGTTTGTTAGTTATTGAAGAAAATTAAAGTCATTTTCTACCGTTTCTTATTTCTTTGCCAGTTCCGATGTCATATCATAGTTGAGGAATCTGATAATTTCAAAGACTTCCGTGAGAAGTCGACCCGGGTCGCTAGTATTTTAATAATAATGAAACTATTATTGGTAAATCAAATAGGGCTATTTGCTTAACCAAAAGCTATAAAACTACCATTGCAGGAAATTCTGACATATTTTCTAGAAATATAAAGACAAGTAACCGATTCTAGGTAAACTAATAATATATATGATTGGCTTTCCGGAAATCAGTTGCGTACCCAATATTAGGTATCGAACTAAACCCGAGTTTATTGCTGTTTAACATTTAGGATAATATATGTCGTAAAGACCAATTAAGACAACTGTTTAATTATAACTAGCATTGGTAGCCTTCATTTTAAAGCCAATACTAGCAATTTAAAATACTTTTTTTAATACTGTCCTTTTACAGTTTCATCATCATCATTTAGTACCGTGGAAGAGCCACGCTTTGGCATGCAAAGGCCGGCTCGAAGGAAGTGATACCACGGCCTCACAGAAAACCGGTGTGCATCAGCGCCTGCACTATGTTTAACCGAGTGACTGAGGATACTGGAGACACAAACATCAACCCCTCCCCCATCCCCATTAAGGCCGGCAACGCACCTGTGTGCCTCTGGTCGCTTGATAAGTTTGCTCTTTTGCCCCATATCCGATAAAAAAAAACCATCAACTCAGCCGAAGTACGCCCACTTCTAGACATAGCCTCCTCCTCCACCAAAGTTATGTGTTAGGTAAAATATTTTGTTTTATTCCAATAAATGTTTAGTTCGTATTCTTTTTGGTTGATGATTTAATTATTTTGTATTATAAACCTATATCATTTTTCTAATTCCTATTGCCCGATACTAATCAATTTAATATACTCGTATAATTATTACTCTCGGAGACTTTCCACTCCAAGCTAACACTCTCGTATAAAGTGAACAGTTCCCTTTATTTTAGTTATAAACTTTATGATAAGTATCTTCACTTTATTAAGATACGAACTAAAGATACATCTCTCATCTCCCTAACCTTTATTATTTCCAAGATTTGGGGTCGGCTACTAGTTCAACCAGTTTTACCTGAATATAAGTTTTTACACGGAGCGACTGGCATCTTGAACTAGTTGTTAGAATATTTGAGGGCACGATTGCCATAGAACAATGACAACCGGGAACGACGGATTAACATGCTCTCCGAGGCACGGGCGAGAAACACTCCCATACTCCGGGCTGCTATTAAGAATTTCTTGTAAGAAAAACCCAACAGCAGTCCGACCCGGGAATCGAACCCAAGACCTCTTCTTAATCTGCAGTCGCTTACGCTANATAATTTTATGATATACATAACTCAGTTGAATCAGGCCAGATAGACAGATAAATGTAAATATCATCCAGATTCAGCCGTGCTAAGCATTTAAATAGTTTAAATATCTATGAATGAAGTAGGAAAAGACGAATCGTCTTTAAGTATTTTAAAATACTTGTTATCGTACGAAGTGACGTGACTCCTTTATACCCATTCAATATTCATGTCTGTTATCTGATAAGAGGTCAATGACATTTAGAATTTACTATTCATTAGCAGTTTTAAGTAAGTGTAAGTATATTTATTTAAGTTCTAGAACTTACATTCCAAAATACAAGTGTACGACGAATTTAATATCAGAATACCTCTATGAGCCAAGGTTTGCTAAGTATTTTACATAAGTATAAACTTAAAATTCATTCATCAATTGTTTATTCGTAGTACACTTTATATCTGTTGATCGTTTGTGGTATCGATAACTGCTAAAATATTCATCTTGTTTTTATTTTTAAGGGGAAATAAAAACGTATTAAACACCCACAATTTTAGTTCAACCCACGGAATAGGGTTGGCTGGGCTGAATAATATTGAAACATATTATGGAATAGATACATGTCACAAACTAATTACACATCATAATATATACTTGACGTGGCTGAAAATCGTAACAACCATTTTAAAGGCATTTACATATGTACATACTTTGGACTACCATTATATAAGTGAGATTTAACAATACAGATAAAGTTACTTCTATCTGGTCCGTTGACTGTAAATTTTTATACACAAAAATTTGATCAAATTAGGTATATTGGGTAAAGATGAACATAAAATGATCAACTTTCGTTGCTATAAATAAATTTATAAAACAAAACCTGTCAAAATAAATTAGATATCATCCATCTCACGAAAGTGCTTCCAAGAAATAACCCTGTGACCCCCTGTCAAACATTTTATTATTCAAATTGCAAAACCTCCCATTGTCTTCTTAAAACAAGCTGAATGAAGCAGTAAGGAAATGTCAGATTGTCCGTCAAAATTAGTAATAAAATCCTTGTCATAAATTAGTGAAGAGAAGATATAAAATTTATTCGAAATAGATTCAAAAAAGCATGTTTGATATTACTTCATTTTTATCATGATTGTGTTTAAATATAATATATAGAGACATATATAGTAATAAGAAAATGATTTGTAAAATTCCATCAGCTCGAGTGGGTGTTGGAATATTAATTACTCAATAGTTCTAATCGCAAAAGTATTTTCTGGCGGATTGCGTTACGAGTCTGGAGATGGCACGGTGATTAAACTTAAATATTCTTGAATAGGCCTTGTCATGTACTTTCAAACGTCAATAGCGCAAATTGATGTGTTATTTAAATATGCTAGTAATTATGTTTTCATTTTAGACCATGTAATAGAGATATGAATATATTTGAGAGTGTAAAAAACTAAGGTGTAAGTGTTCCATGATTACTTGTTACATATTTGAACTCCACTGCTGACTTCACAACTGCCGACATAATGTTGATATTTTTATGAGTATTATATAGATTAAAATAGTTACTGAAGCAGTAGAGGATAGTATTTCTGTTAATTCATTTTTTCCTTGTTTGTTATTATTTAATGTTTGTATGATTGGGTTAAGATGGAACTGTCAGGAACCGTGTTCAAAAGTTCTTTAAAAATGAAATAAATATATTTAAAAAAAAACAGTTTTTTCGGTCCTGTCCCGATAAATAAAAATCTTTGAATTTTAATAAATATCTGAATAAAAGTAACCAAAACTATTACATCTTAACTGATAATTCCCCGTGACTCCGGCGCGCGCGCGCTGTCCAGTTCATCGCACAAAGACAATGGCTCGTTACAATTCGTTGAATAATACATGTTTCCCGATGTTTTTGTAAGAAATTCGCCGCCATATACCATTTATAATTTAATTCCTAAGAAGGAAAGCAACTTGAGTGATTTGCGTGTTTGAGATATGCTTCCTTTGATAAAAAAAACTAATGAATATATACCACATAAGTAGGATGGCTCAACGTGAGAGACCACTTCCTCATAGTTAACCATTTAAAACAATACTTTCGTAGGTCTTCAGTGATTCAATTAAGCTACCGTTTGCCCAAAGTTATTACTAAAAAATAGCCTTAGTGGATGTTCCGCTTAGAACAATAGTCGATTAATTAACCGATTAGTTCTGATGCACTAAGGAAGTTACATCTTAACAGCCGAATCTCTTAAGCAGTCAAGCGTTTCCCCTCTATAATATAAGAAAATGTTAATTTAATTTTAAATTATTTATCAACCTTTTTCGATTAGTTTGCCGAAATACAGAGATTTCAAATTATATCAAAATTGAAGAGTCGTTGAAAGGTCAATAGTAAACACTTATCTAATCAGTTAAGTCATTTACACAATTTATTGTTAACACTTCAAAACTGAGAGCTGTGAATAGAAACAAAAATCAAGTCAAAATATTTATACGGCATTGAAATTTATGAATTACAAGTTTTATTTGTAAGTTTTTGTCAGACGTAATACGCGGATATAGAGACATGTAAACCAGAGGCAATGAACATTTCGCAGGTTACAGAATTGACAAGGTCAGTGAACGACCTTGTATTAGCAGAGATGAATCATTGGCAGGTCTATCTATATAAAGTCTGAAACTGAGCAAACATCAAAATAACAAGCCACGGCAATCAAAATAATTAAACGGTAGGATCAATTTACGTAGATCTTGCGATAAGAAACGTTGATTGAAATTAATATTTTCGTGTCTGTTATTTTTGTTTCCTATTAATTTTGTAGCTTTATAACAGCTTTTAAAAATGATTTTTAAGTCGGTTGCATATTTTGTTATATTTTTACCGTAAAGCCTTATCATTACTGATTTAGAAAATACTTACTTTTTGAAATGGTTTGTTCCCGTTGGTTATCCTCTTCGGATGAAAATTAAAAATTTATTTTTAAAGTTAGTATTTAAGTTAATTATTATTGCATTATTACCCTTTTTGATTGATTATATGATTTGCGCAAGACGGCTGGCAGGAGCTGGATGCGAGAAGCCATAGACCGAACTAAGTGGCGTGAAATTGGTGAGACCTATGTCCAGCAGTGGACTGCGATAGGCTGATGATGATGATGATGATGATTATTGCATTTCTCTTCATTGGGTATTAACAATTTAATATACATATAATATTTATTTTGATGTCCACAAACAAATTTGCCTTTTAATAATAAAGACAATAAAACTAAATGTTAAAGCAATACTGACTCCTATGTCTAAACATTTTCAAAATGTGTATTAATTTGACTGCTAATATGTTTTCATATTGAATTTGAACTTTGGAAAACGCTTTGCTATAAGTAAATATAGTCCTTAAGACTACATGTATAGGTTTGACTATAACTGAAATAGTGGTTTTCACTTATCAGTCTGAACATGCTTCAGAACTCTGCCCTCTTTGGAACATGTGTTTACAGCAAATCGTATTTTCCCCACGTTTCTTCCACTAGTTTTAGTGGAAGAAACGGAACGTAAAGTACTTGTTGTAAAAATATACATTTAAAACAAATTGTTAAAATACACAGCTCTACATATTCTACGAAACCCTCGATGTATTTGTGACTGTAAGACTGTGTGTATATATCTAAATCCGAATACTTTTGATGATTACGTATACACTACTTGTTAACGTAATGATTAAAAAACTCAACATTTAACATTTTCTCTATTCTTTATCAGCTGAAATGTAATTAAAGTTAATTCAAATGCAATTAAAACTCTACTCTTTAAACATGAAAACTTAATTCATTTTAATCTACATTTTGTATTTTCATATTTAGAGCGGAAACCTCAAACATCAAAAAGTAATAAATTCCTTTTTAGAATTCATATCCTTGATAAGTTAGTAAGTGCCTAAATTGCCATCAAATTATTGGGTAGTCAAAAAACTAAATAGCATGCAGGGACAATGACCCGTAAAAGTCTAATCTAAGACCTGTTTTTAGTTAGAAACACGGTGGTTCAAATTTTTATTTGTCACGCAGTTTTATACTTGACCAGGCACTTAGCCAGTTACTTAGTCAAGGTCAGTTGCGCTTCTTCGATATTACGGTAAAGTTAATGTATTAGTAGTGATGGCTCTGGTGCAACTGTGGTTAGTGACCTTGACTGCTGATGCTTGGCAATCTAACCCGGGACAAATATTTGAGAGTACGATCATTCGTTCTGGGTCTAGTTTTTTTATGTATGAGCCTGCCAAATGACTCTACCCTGCCTGGTGGAAAGTGTAAGCAGGATCCAAGAGTGGTGGTCACCATAATCATTGCCAATGCAACAATGTAGCATGGTGACCTTTTGATACTTCTGCATCATTGAGCCTTCGGTCACGCACTCACCAACGAAACACGACAGCACGAAGGCTATAATTTTACGTTGATCTTCTGTGCGAAGGTAGTACCACCCTGATCGAGCCGGCCCGTGCGTGCTCAAATTTATCTATAATATATCCGAATTTAGAGATGAATAAGTACCAATGTTTATCAGGAGTCTGGTTACTACAGTGCAGGCTCTAGAAGCCGCATAGCTTTGGATCAGTTGGTGTAATAAGACTTGTGTGTGAGGGTGATGACAGAATTATTTTGTTCTCTGATTTATCTAAGTATACACTTAAAAACATAAACAGTCTAGTGCTCATAGGCGCTACTTAGTTCAGTCTATTTATTATGTTATATTATAATTTACTAGTTGTTTTAGATTGTTTATAACCTTTGTAACCTTCGCGTGAACCCACGTGCTTAATCTTATTCTTGTAACAACAATTGCCTTATCTTTATGAACGTAATTCAAAGCGAAGGTTGAATTTGAAAAGCTTAACATATCATTCACTGTACTTGTATGGTTTATTTAATTTAGCTCAAGAACTAGCTTGTCAATAGATGCAATAGAACTGATTTTTTTTAAATGCCACTAACTGTTAATATGAACCAGACCACCACAATACTAGTTATTTCTAAGAACAATTGATATCAGTACAAAAAAATGTTATAGCTGTAAATCAATCGTATAATAAATAAAATCTTTAGACTCACCCATAATGATGAAATCACATATTATATCATCAATGACTCAAATCTGTGTATGTATCTTGTATGTATCTTGCTAATTGTACAGTGATGTACAATTAGCAAGATACAAAGCTTTTCCGCTTGACAACACTACGAAATCAGCTGATTCGTTAGAAAAAACTACGGGCCTAACGATACGGTTGAATGACTATAGGCGCACGCGCAACCATTGACACATCTATGAATGACGCTCTGATATGCAACGTATACGTCACACGCTGCAGCCTCAACACTCACACACTTAAGAAAAAACGCCGAAACACAGATTATCACAAAAATAAATATAATTTTTTTGACGTATCACTCAAATTCCCACCAGCAACATCAAATGACACATGCACAGATACCGTTTAAATTTTAAATTCACAAATGGAACACAAAATACAATATTTAAAATTTTGACATCTGTCAATTGCAGTACAATCGTGCAGAGAAGTGATTTTATTTTATTGTGCGTTATAACGCGTTGTTCGTCGGTGCGGGCACTAGTGACTGACTAACGGCCCGTCTGTCCGTCCGTGCGCTCTACGGTTGCGTAACTAACGGGGCATAGAGTAAGTACATTTTTGTGTACAGAACGACTTTACAAACGACGAAGGATTAGGTGGGCTCGTGGAAAAAAAACTCTTTGTTCAGCTTTTTTGCTATTGTTATATTGTTAAACAAGAATTCAGTATATATAATGAGAAACGATTTAGTTTGAAGTTAGTCACAATTGTGTCTGTTTGAGGTTAACCTACAGCTAGCAGTACAGCTTCTACGACCATCAATTCAAGAGTAATAGTGACAGTATCATATTTTATTCTCTATTCAACAATACCAATATCGTAGATATTATCTGCTATAGATATTGAATAATCTTTGTATTGTATTTTTGATTTATTTTAGACCACCTGAGGTTGTATTAGACCCGATTATTTACTAGATTTTTTGTCCTATTCGTATGTACGTTTGAATGGAACATCAGAGCTCGTAATTGTTAGTTTGTTTCTTTATTTACTGTTATATACCAGAGTGTAATTATTTTGTCAAGTTGTGTAAAGAGACTATTGTACTATGTAGCAGTGTTCCAATCAATAGATTGTAACTCCTTTGTCACGTTTTTGTATAGTTAACATGGCCGATTTGTACCTATTATAACTAACGTACGTTTTAGAATCTTATTTGTATTGAATAAAGTCGTATTTATAATAGTGTAATTGAATTGAATGAATAAAGTTTGTATACATTTGTTATATACATTTGAATAAGAAGTATTACATAGTTCAAGTATGTACTAGTAACCCATTATTAATTGACCTCTTGTAAGTACCTAACTATGTAAATCAATCGATTAAACCTACTTCGTTGTTTTTTGAATTTATTTTTTTACAACTCCCACTTTAGGATCCTGTGTTATGGGATTCAACAAACATACAAGAAACGGACACATAAAACATCTATGCTCAGAACAACAATCTGTGTATCACTTATTGCTGTCTCATGCGGGATTTGAACCCACAACACTTTTCGCAGTAGAGAGCGGCGTGGCATGGCTTAAACCAATAGGCCAACCGTGCCGTGATTGTACCATAATTTGGCGTTCGAAGCAGATTTGACGGCTAAATAAACTCCTAAGTTGTTCTTTAGTAAATTCTTCAACTTTGAGCTCTTGTAATTCGTCTTGAAAAGTGTAACAGATACTGGTTAGTAACTATGACACAATTATAATGAATCCAGGGTGTAGGAAGTCGAAGTTTCTTTTTCTTAATCATCCTTATTGGATTGTTATGATAAACGAGTTTATTTGTATTCTCTAAATTTTAATTTTATTGTCCTTTTTCAGTAAAACTCTATCGCTGTAAAGAGTATCCTATGCCCTTCCTCAACAATCAAAGAACCCTATGCCCTTCCTCAAATTTCGTATTGATATAAATGCGAAATTTCATTGATATCGGTGTAGCGGTTAAGCCGTAAAAGCGTAACAAACATAGAAAGAGTGACATTTGAATTTATAACAATAAATGTGGATTATCAAAAGTATTTTGATAGCTATTAAGAAAGTTCGATCCCATTTAGGCTCTGGTGATGTTCCTCGTTTTGAAAAATGACTAAATTCAGGAGCGCTAAATGTATTTGGCATCGCGATATCGATGAGTTTTGTTAGGCTCTAAATTTTTATGACCGTACAAAATAATCTATGTTTAAACATTACTGTTGTGCCCACGCACAGTGCAGCCACTAGACAATAGCCCTTTAAATCACTTGCCTTACTAGCTATAAACTTGAAAAGTTTGAAGCAGATATTTAAGCTGTGGCTTTAAGACGTAGGTGTTGCGTGGCTTTCATCAAAAGATAGGATCTGCTCATCAATAATTATAGTTTTTATTGGTAATATTTAATGATAGGTGTTGAGGCAAGTATTATGACAATGTGCATAAATTATGCAATATACCCCTGTAATAAGAAGTAAAAATAATGTTGGATATTTATTCTGAATTATATTATCATAATACTTAATTACGTAACACATAATTAGGTCAATGTTTGTTACAAAACTTGGTATTTCTTATATCTCACCAAAAATTAACTTCATTTTAATTTGTCTGTTATCTGCATGCTTCTGCATCAACGTCACTTCCTATTTTACCTTGTTTACCAAGTATTAATATTACGGAGTTAATTCCAGAGTAGGTAATAGTTTTCAGACAAGACTAAGGAAAACGATAAATAGGTTAATAAACGGCAAACATAAAGAGCATTCTTTACCTGATCTCCTTCACGATAATGTAAGGAATGCTCTTGTACTATAAACAAGAACAAGACTGTTGTTTCTTGAAGATGCCAGGATGAAAGAACAGTCCACTAGGAGGAACATAAAATTTGCGACTGTAACGTTTGATTTTCACTTAAAACTCAATTATGAGGAAGGTATTATTTCGCAAAACACAATGTTCTGACGTTTACGTATAAAGATTGCCTAATCAAAAATAATAAAACACTTTGTAACAAGGTTACTGGCTAAACACCACTCGTCGAGATTCTGGAATCTCATCATAACAAAAACTCCAGCAACAAGTCACTGACTTCTCTTCTGGAAAATCCGAACCGGAATCTGAGTACAGTGATCGGGAAAGAATTTTATCTCGACGTTTTTCAATGGGACTCTTACCATGCATACCCATAATTAATACTGTGGAGATTGTCAGTTTCTTTAAGTTTACTTTGAGGTGAATGGTCCAATATCAACAAGGAAGATATAAATTTGTATCTTAATCGCCCTTCAAATAGACATTTGTTTTGTAAGGTGCGAGGTTGCACCTGGTTCCCCGACTTCTAGTACTCGAGACGGCGTGCGGTTTTTAGTCGGTTCGAGTCCGACATTGGCCAGTTGGTGAATCAGAGGGGAGTTTCGCACAAAAAAAAAAGATAGATACTTCAGAAGTTATTAGGTAGTAAATTTACTAGCTAAATATGATTTCATTTACCATTTCTACTTACAAAAGTTTATTTTAAGTCCTTAAACATACGAATAACAATAAAAAAATTGCAATTGTACATACATCTTTGTGGTTTGAAGTGTGCCGATAATTTCCCCAGGATCCAATTATGAATTATGAAATACTAATAAACCGTAAAGTTAACCGTGTGAGAGCCACGCTTCAGCATGCATGGGCCGGCTCGATAGGAGTGATACCACGGCCTCACAGAAAACCGGTGTGAAACAGCGCCTACGCCATGTTTCACCGAATGAGTGAGGATACCGGAAGCCCATAATCCAACCCTTCCCCTCATCACCCACCCATCCCCCAAGGCCGGCAACACACTTATGACGTCTCTGGTGTTACGAGTGTCCATGGGCGACGGTAATCGCTTACCATCAGGCGTCTGCTCGTTTGCCCCCTTTTCCATAAAAAAATAAAAAATAATATACCAAGCAAAAAATATTCTTCTAAATTAAGAATTTTTCAATTAGACTAGCAATCGAATGAACAATTAATATACATCAAAAATTAAACATGAAGTCGACGTAAAGTTGAATTCAACAGCAGTTTTAAATAAGTACCTAAAAATTTACTAGTTATCTAATAAAGCGAACTAGAATGCCTTAGCGAAGGCCAAGTACAGCCTTGACATGAAAGGTCACGGTTTTGGCCAACGGCATGCGGTATAACCTCGAAATAGGCTCTACATATAGTGCGAGTATACCGCCTTGTGGCATTCCGAGCTCGTTAGGACATTAGCAACTCGTATGACGATCTTGAAAGTATGCTAATCATATTAATAGACATTGTTGTGAAGTATTGTAGTAATCCCGCTTGCAATAATAAATTGTAAATAAAATCTTCAGTAATTTACGCAACGGTTTTAAGTATTTGCTGTAAGTGTGTCTAATATATATTAGTAATTTGAAACACTTACGAAATATACAGTAACAAGCAGCAGTCGTTTATGTGCTTACCTGAAACAAATTGAAATACCAAGGGTTAAAATCAACATAGATACAACAAACACATTTTGACGATGTAATGAGATAGTTATTATAGTTTGGAAACTAGCAACTACAAAAAAAATACAATGGTTTGTTTGACATGCAACATCACGCCAAGAACAGGTTTTCAAGGACTGTGACATAATAAAATAATATAAATTTAGGACACTATCGAGCACGACACTACATCTATTTAATAAAGTAAATAATGATGCAATGAATAATGCCATCGTTGAAAAAACATAATATAATATTTTTTAAAGCTTATGGATTTAGCATATGGAAAAAATAAATAAGGAAATTTTTATATTTTCAGACTTTTCAAATATTTTCAGACATTTTAACACACAACGCCATCTAGTCCCAAACTAAGTAAAGCTTGTATTATGGGTTCTAGACAACTGATATTAATACTTATGTTTTCTTTTTGTAAATACATACATATTATACATAGAAAACACCCAAACTCCGAAACAAATATTTGCAAATNTTTGTAAATACATACATATTATACATAGAAAACACCCAAACTCCGAAACAAATATTTGCAAATCATACAGACATTTGGTCCGACACAGGAATCGAACCCGAGACCTCTAGCATAGCAGTCGCATTCGTTACCACTGCGCCACATAGGCAGTCTAATAAATAATAATATATATATGTATAAATAATAATAAAATATCTATATAACGTAAAAATTTGAATTGATGCGTTTGTATGACAGGTTTGATGGCAACAAAAGATAGTGGCAAAAAGAGTAATCAGTGGAATTAGTGTTGTTATAAGAAGAAAAATAGAACAGTGGCTGTTCTTTTGAGGGGAGGTAGAGTATGTACTCCTTCTGTGAGAATAGACACAACATTCTGTATTTAAGTTTCATTTACATCACACCTCAGTAGCATCGAATATATTAGTATTATTATAATACTATGGAATAAAGGTACTTTATTTCAAATACAAAATTTGGCACAAGTAACATTGAAGAACAGTATACGAGAAGGTTTGTTCGTCGCCACAGACTACACTGTATAAACAAATGGCTTGGCACGGCTTTCAAGCGAATAGTGTCAAGTGCGATCGATGGAGTCAGTGCCAATACGGAGGTGTCGATACGAGGAGCGGTGAGCTCTCGTGATAAGGGGCGGGGGCCGAGGGTCAGGTTAGTATTTGTACAAAGGTGGAACATGATTTGGAAAAATTGTAAGGACCATTATGTACTTAAATTTTGTTTTTTGAACTATCCAATTTTAACATTTACTAAGAACTTTGGAATCGGATAGGACAGTGGACAGTTCTGCTTCAAGAAGTAAATAACAACTTCGAGAGGCTTTTTCTTCTTAATAATTTTTGCCATTATTAGAGAGCTGATGGTGACGTGTTAGAACGAAATCGATTAAAATCCAAAGGATATAAATAGGCTAGGGATGAAGGAATAAGGAAGTCTCCTAGAAAATTTTAAGTATAGTAAGTACAGTGGTAGACCATTAAAATTGCAGACAGTAGGTTTGATTCTTATTTTTGAAAGAAAACATGTTAACTCTCGGTATTTTTATAATCACAATTTACATATGTTCAAAATGTTTTTTTTTCTCTGTATGTCAACTTAACATATGTATGTAACATTTAAAAGAATCTCCAATCCCAGTAGCCTCAACATTCTTGAACTGACAACGTGTGGGCGATAATACAGGTTCAATGCACTTGACCGAATTCAAACCAACTTTTACTTTTGTATAGATGCTCAAAGTTCGAGTACCACTGCTTTATTGTCATGTTAATGGCGGAATAAGATTATTACTTAAAAAAGAAAGTGACGGAAATCTTTACTCTAGATGGAGCTTACTTCTTTATTCTTTTAAATGCCATTTAATTATTGTCTGCTTTGCCAATAAAATAAGTAACTTATTCTTTATAATTTATTTAGTATGAATACAAGGGCTATAAATGTATCACTGTAATAATAATATGACGTATTTCGTCTCAATTTTGTTTTTGTTAATTCGTGAACAATAGTGTGGGTTACGTGTTCATTACCTCAAATATTTTATTATATCTAGTTAAGATTTTACCATGTAACTGTTTCTTGTTCCAAATAAAGAAAATAAAATAAAAGTACCATCATAATCCTGGCGCCTGAGTCCTAAGGGTAAATGGAAATAGGGTAGACAGAAAGGCCACTCTGTTACAAAAAGCAAATATAAATCTAGCAATCTAATAACTCAAGAAACATCTTAGCGGTTTAAAAACAAACAAGCTTATTAAATATAATTCTAATGAAATGTAAATACCATTGCTACTGATGTTACATCTATCTCACCTGTCAATTACATAGCCTTCTCAGCAACTATTATCTTCCAAAAATGTCGCCGTCCAGTTTCGAACCTGTACTTGACTGTTCCAAATCTCCCCGAATAAGGCTTGTTGAATTATCAACGGTTTCAAGCCGTAGTCTCGCCTGACACAGGGAATTATGATTTATGACTCTAATTTGTTTTCTTTTGAATAGATTTCGTCGTACAAGAAGGAGATAGAACTCTTCAATAATATTTAACAGACCTGTGAGTTTATAGGTTAGTGATTTTGACTGCTGAAACTTAGGTCATGGGTTCCGTTCCTGACACGTATGTTTAAGATATGTATGTGATAAATTCGATATGATCTTTCTGTATCTGTATCCTAGTACCAGTGTACCTGACACTAAGTGAATATTGGCACCCGTGGACATATGCAACCAAGAGATACAAAACCTACCCACTCAAGCATTTAAAAAAAAAAATTGTTTATATTCCCGCATTAGAAATATACATCCGGTGTCGCGGGGGACCTTACAAACATTCACGAAACGGACGCAAGGTACACCCAGACTTAGGACTATTTATGAATCACACAAAGTGTTGTCCCATGTGGGATTTGAACCCACAACACTTGGCGCAGCGGGAAGCTATGTGGCGACCACTTAAACCACTAGGCGAACTAGGGCAGTCAAAACTTTCACTGAGTTGATGAGCCTAGCGGCAGATTTCTCTTGCTAAACTCATCAACTCAGTGAAAAGCAACGGAAAAATTGAATGACAACAGTTTTCTAAGAGACCATTGGCTCTTATAAGCTTCCCATGATTTAAATAATTGCTTATTAATGATATACAAATCTGAAAGTAATATTTCTAGAATACTAACTGTACCCTATGAAACTTCGCTGTGGCACATTCTGAACGAATTGGTGAGATATGAGAAACAAAACAAATGCCAGGCTGATTGAAGACTTGCACAAGATGGCTGGTAGGAGCTGGACTCGAAAAGCCGAGGATCGAACTCACAATTAGAAAGATTTGATTCCAGCAGTATGCATTGAATTAGTGACTCCACCTAGGCACTAAGCTGATGATGATGACGAAACAAAAATGTTTTAATTACTATTGCAATAGTATAAAGTGATTACACCTATTATGATCGAAGATCTGGTTGTTCTGGGACAAATAATCATTGATGGCACGCCTCTAGAAGATTTCAAGGCATATACCTATCTTGGGCAGTTAGGTAGACACAGTTTCGAGGAGGAAGTCGATAGGAGGATTCAGCTGGGCTGGGCAGCATTTAGAAAGTTAAATCACATATTTTCGTCGGATGCACCACAGAGCCTGAAAAAGAAGGTCTTCAACCAGTGCGTCCTCCCTGTTATGACATACGGTGCCGAGACGCGGTAATAGCTTACCATCAAGCGATACGTACGCTCGTTTGCCCGCTATAGTATAAAAAATGTCAATAACAAAACTCTCTCTCAAGAACTTTCTTAGTACCTCAAGTAGCCCATCAAAGTTCGATTTCCGCAGCAGGTTCTTACACCATTATAAAGAAGCGTGGGTTGGTGTACTTCTGAGATATTTCTCCATCGGTTTTGTTTTGACCATCCTACGTATCGGCTCCATCCAATTATGGTAATAGCAAAACTAAGATATTTGTGACCTTATTAGGATATGATTGTGTTTTGAGACATATCTGGTTTAATATATATGGTATTCTAATTGTATATTATAAACTTTATAATCAGCATAATATGGGTTGATATTTTAAGAAAAATTTTCCTCAATACTTATGTTTATCACAAGCATGAGAAGTGTTGTTAGATTTAAATAAATTGGAATATCTAAATGGTGGAGTCACTTATGTAATATTTTTCTAGATAATACAAAAAAAAATAGACGTATTTAAAGCTTCCAAGTCTAAAAAACTGTACTGATCTGTAACTAAAAAGTTTCATTATTTTTTTCTTCTTTCGATTTTTTGTTCTGTTTGCAAAAATCTGTTATGGAACGCAAAAATAGCTTATTTATTAGTTAAAGGAAAATAGCTTTTCTATTACCGCTATTGACTTATCTTTCCTTTGTTACAATCTTAGCAGAAAGACATGCCTTTAGTTTTCTTGCGATCGTAGAAAGTATATGCTTATCGAATAAACTACAACAAGTTATGGGATTTTTCTACCACTCTGAATACAGAACTGTCTACATAATAATTAACCTCACACCTAACCTTAAAACAACATGTTATCAATGAAGAAATCGTAAAAAGTAACATGTTACAACAGGTTGTAATGTGGTATGGCGCCTTTATAGTGGTACCAGAACTAGTTTGAGATAACGGCACCACGCCCACGAGAATTGAACATGAATGGAGATGAACTTAAGGTACTGCGATAGCTGGAGACGATTTAAATGACATTAGATTGAGTTGATGACGACAATATAATAGTACTTTAAAAAGTAGTCTGCGTGGTGATCGTTAAGAATATGATCACCCCATTAGTGTAAAAGATGATATAAAGAAGTAAAGTACGCATGAAGACAAACACCGCTAAGAAAATTGAAAATATGAAAAAAGAAACGTCTGGCCAGCGTGGTATGGTCGGCTAAAACCTCATATCTAAGAAGACTATATTTTAGCCGTGGATTACTCAACTGAACTGGGTGTGATACGTGTAATGTAAACTATATTTGATTGCCTCAGTGGCCAGTGGCAGCGTATGAGAATGCTGTGCTTGAGGAATATTTGTATGATCGGCAAATATTTGTTTCGGAATTATGTTGAATATACAAAATAAATAAAGTCTATGAAATATATACCTGAGACTAGATGACGTTGTGTGTCAGATGTCAAAATATTTAGGAGAAAAAAAGTAACAGAAATTCTTCGACAGCCCTAGTATTGCGATTATAGTTGAAATATTTAAACTGTCTCAAAACCGTTTATTGAGAGACACGATGAATTGATTAACGGCTAAACCCGTAGTAGTTTCCAACCATATCTAAACAAAATAATCATTCATTGATAGGTCTATAACTACGTCGGTAAATAATCAAATTGGCCACTGCGTGGGACTCTAGTCTTGATAAATACAAGACTTTGTAGGAAAACGTTTGATGAATAATATTTTAAGTGGATTCGTAAATTATAGGCGGTGTTTGCTTAGCCGCAGTTAAGATATTAAGTTAAGATATGAACCGGTGCTGGAGATCTTGATGCGATAGAGGCTTGAAAATCTAGACATTTGATCAGTGAATAAACTATAGCTTTAGGTAATTCGTGAAATCATAGATTATTATATAATTTACAAATTTGACTGCACGTATGGTGGGTTGAAATGGCGAATTCGCCGCTTTCTACTGAGGGTGGGTTTATATCATCGACACTTTATGTGAGCCACAGCATCGTATGAAGCTCCTAGATATATTTTAGATAAACTAACAAGATTTATAGTAGATTAGCTTTTGTTTATTCTTAAGATTAAAAGTATCGCTAAATTTCATTGAAATCAGTGCAGTTGATTGGCACTGAAGAAGTGTGTATTCTTCGTGTGAGAGTTTTTTTTTTAATATAGTAAAAAAATGTTTTCAAAATTTTCATGGAAAACATAGATATAATATATATACATATTAAATGTTTAATAAAATCCAACTTTTAACATTAAAATTAACGTAAACTAAACTTGGCATTAAATAAAATAATAGTGAGTTTAACCTTCACAGGGGTAACTCCATAAATTAATTTGACTTGTAATAAATGACATTACACGAATGACAACTAGATCCATTACCGACTAATAACTATTATGTTAGTCATTTTGATTGATTATTAACTTGTCATCTTTCGTCATTTGATTGATCACCATCACCATAAATAATATGTTCAACGCTGTTCAAAAGTTGCTAGTTAAGTGAGGAGACTGGTTTATTTATTTACTTATTTTTGGAACACAAACAATATATCGTACAATAATATTTTAAAATTGAATTTACATAATGTTTTAATCTAGTACATACATTAATAATATGTGTCCACAGCTTCTGCCATTAGGTATTATTACTTTGAGAGTATATGCTGTAATTAACTTAGATACAAAACTGGTAACCTATGTATAACAAATGTATGCATTTATTAAAAAAAGATAGGTGTACGTCAATCCAGCTTACTCAATACAAGCTCGAGAGCAAACTCATTTTAGCAGCTAAGATGTAAAAAAAACAATCAATGGAAAGTCTTGCAAATTATGAATAAATGTGTTTGGAAACCGAAGTGTAATGTGGCAAAAGTAAAACGTTTTTGTAAGGCTGTGCTGTGGCTTAAAAATATTATTTTACAAAATAATAGTCACTATTATTGTATTTAAGCATCGTGACTTCAGTTATCACTCATTCTGGACTTCTATTTACAGCACCTCAACAGTTACTGTGATAAATTCTTAATTAATTAGGATAAATAAATGAGCAACACCATTGTTTTAGTAGAATACATGTATCAGAGCAGCCTCTTAGCCTCAGCCATCGTACAATCTATATATATGTGTGTTTAAAATAATGTCGTATTACTGACACCATTTATTTCTCTAGAATAGTTGAACCGATTTAGCTGAAAATTGGTGGCGAGGGGAGGGGAGGTTTTTCAGAACTTTTTACAGAGCTTTTGTGCTGCGGCTTTGACCGCGATTGTTGTTGTACCGCGGGTCACACCGCGAGGCTCAGCTAGTATAACATAAAATTACTACGCTCGTACTATAAATATCGTGCCACACTTTAACAAAATCACCAAATAAATAAACAAAAATACTTGTACCGCACTAAACTCTAAAAACATTTCACATTTTCCCTTGAAATCTGACACTACCTATAAAGTGAAGCATATTTCAAGCACCCTCAACTGGTCTGTACCAACATAATGATACGTGGCGCCCTCTACAAGAGACTCATTTCAATACTATGGAGTTACAACGTTACCATGGCGTATATTTTTATTATAGGTTCACAATTTTTGACCTGTATTTTACCTGTACTCAATACTTAGGAAATTCAATTTAACAAATATTTTTTTAAACTAATTTTCACTTAATTTTTTATTACAATTATTACAATAAGACATTTGCTCGTCTTTTACCATAGTGTGATCAACGTGTGTTTATTACAAAGTGCCGAAAGAAAATGATATTTTTCAATGTACGAATTAATTACGAGAATATTTAGTATGCAGACCTTTCGCTGTAACAGATGGTTGGACACGTGATATGACACCTGAAGAATTTAAAACCTTTCTTGTAGTAAAAAAAAATAGTTTGAAATTTGAGTCAAAGGATTGTTCAGTAATTTATGGCAGTTGCAAGTTATTTGGATTATTACATCACATTCCTGAAATCTTAATAGGGGGCAAACGCATTAGTATCGCCTGATAGTAAGCGATTATCGGTATCTATTGACACCTACAACATCAAAGGCTTCACAATTGCGTTACCAACCTTTGGTGGATGAGCAGGGGGATGGAGGGAGGGGTTGGGGTACATGGGCTTCTGGTACCCTTACTCACTCGGTGAAACACGGCACAAACGCTGTTTCAAACCGGTTTTCTGTGAGGTCGTGGTATCACTCCGGCCAAGCTGATCCATTCATGCCGAAGCGTGGTTCTCCGGCGGTAGAAAAATCTAACAGACAGTTTAAAATAAGCAGAATACCACATTGGAGGGGATACATTAGCAGCAATACCATTAATCATAAAAAAATGAAGATGTATTAATTTGCCTGTGTATTCTTTGGCAAGCTATAGTGATACTGAAAACGTGGAGCTCAATGATTTCATAGTGTAAAAGATTGTATACCAGTCAGTATATGTTAACAAATAAATGAACTATAAATATTGCTCATTAGTTCATTTTTATCTATTTCCACCAGAAAAAAATATCAATAGCTCTCAGCAAACTAACAGTATCAATAGTCTTCCAACAGAGCAAAATATTACATTAACTTTACCCTACAAACAATAAATGAAATAAAAAATTCTTCGGAGAAATCGTACAGCTCTGGTAACCACAATTCAAGTGACGTAAAGGACAAACAAATATCATTTTTATAAGACTTTTTCATATCAAGTTGTCAATAACTAAAAAAGAGCTTTTCCAAAGTAGAGAATATTTTTTTCGCCAAACAATGGCTGACGAAAGACGAGGGCTCGGGTCCCTTGTAAGTTATGACAGCATTGCTTTACTGATAACTTACTGATAACTTATCTGTGATATTGAATTCTAAGTAACGGTTGTACAATGTATTGGAAATACTTTCTTCATTTTTTGTATCCTTTTTAAAATGAGGGCGAAAAACATTTTGTGTATTTTGGTTGCTTGTGGTAAGTATGTATCTAAATTATATTCATTAATGAAGTATTTTCGTATTTATTTCGTATTTTGTAGAACAAGAGTCTTTTCTAGTGGGTTGCTTAAGTTTTATTAGAAATCTGTCACGCTTTGTGCTATACTTTTTGAAGTAAAATTTATCAATAACATTAATTAAAAACTTCCTATATTTTTATCCTTAAAAATTACGTTATCCTTACACATATTATAAGTGCATACTTACATCCAGAATAAAACTTATTGTCTGTTAAACATGTCAATTCTATTTTATATTCTGAACCAAATCAATTCACCTGACAAATATAAAAAAGCGATGTATATCGATTGAAATTAAGATGTCGGATCACAATCTTCGCAACTGTCTCTGCGACTGTGGTATAAGAAAGGTCTTATCAGATGATTTGCGTTCAACCCAGAGCGTTTATTACTACCACTTATCTTCATTGGTTTTCTTTATCATTCAAGTAGGTTACGAACAGTGCCCATAAATGGTATCTAATGTTGTTTGAGTTACAACTTTCTGTACTCTCAAATATAAAATTGATACCTCTGTTGATCTTGTGGTTAGTGAGACTCACTGCTAAATTGGAGGTTGAGAATTCAATTCTTACACGCGACAAATAATTGTATGATAACCTCGATTTGGTTATATGTTTGGATATAATATATTTACAACTAGCTGAGCCTCGCAGGTACAACAACAACTGAGTTTAACGCCGGTTAAAAAAAACCTATGTAAAAGTATTTTATGTCCGTCTCCTAGTTCTAAGATACCTTGCTACCAATTTTCAGGCAAATCGGTTCAGTCGTTCTTGAGTTATAAATAGTGTAACTGTAAGGATAAATAAAGGTATAATATTATCGATCTTTCATCATCAGCCTACAGTAAAATAGTAGATCTATAAAACTATATGACAAACGATCTGAAGTTGGTAACAATTAGAACTATAAATGAACACACAATGACCTGTAACTCGGTAGTAAAACAAAACTACTAGTAGTCGTGAACTCCGCAAAGCGTACATTCCATTGCTGTTATATTCTGGATACTTTTATCGGTCTTTGTTGTTAAGCGGTTAAAGAATGTTATTTGTATAAATAGGAAAATCCTTCGGCTAACATTCAAACTGTTACGAATACCTCGGAATGCGTTTTATTTTAAATAAACAAATATAGATACATAATACTCTAATTTGTGCGTTTCAAAGAAACTAGGCCGTGGGTTTACGTTTTATTTCGTTTTTCTGTATCTGGGTGTAATTTAGCTATTATAAATGAAGATATTTAGAAATATATAAGTATGTTTACTAAAGGTTCTGTCAAGTTTGGGTTCTAATGGCCGTGTGCTATATACATGAGTAAGTATGGTTAACAATTAGATTTTACAACAACACAAACTTTTTGAAACTGAATTGTAAATACGAAAGTCTTCACCGAAGAGCCTGTTTACTCGTATCTGTAATTAAGGTGAAATTTATTTTCAGATTCCATTCGGTATAATTTAATTCAGTCGCACGCAAACACAAAGTATAAATTGGTGAGTTTAGGAACAAGTTAGTTGGCGGCACCTGCGAAGACATGACGGTGCGACCGGGCGAGAGGCGGTTGATGGAAACTTTTGTATCCTGTATACATTCTTAGAGATAAAGGGGGTTATAATATTTTAGAATTCATACAATCAAATATCAGTAACATTAAGAGTTTTTTTCTTGATAAAAATATTAAACATAAAACATTGAGAATTAAAGTCTTTGCGGGTGTGAAAGACATATAGGATAAGAGGAATAATTTAAGAGAAACTGCATGTTCTAGTTCGGTATCTAGACTGAGACTACAAATGCTCAAAGATTTGGAGGATGCACCTGAACTCCTGCCTATGATTGCAAAACTAGATGATGTCATCTAACAATTGTTTGACTCATATTTCTGCTGATTTCAGCACGGTTGGACCGGCTCCACCGGGGTGGTACTACCCTCGCATAGATCAACGCAAAATGATAGCGTTCATACTGCCGTATTCCGTTGGTGAGTGCGAGACCGGAGGCCCAAAGATGCAGAAGCATCACTAGGCCGCCATGGTGTGGGTCACCATGCTGCGTTGTTTCATTCGCATAGTGACATGAATATAGTGACCAACAACACCGACCGACACTCTTGAATTCTGCTAATATATATCTTTCCATCAGGTAGAGTATAGTCACTTTAGCAGGCATATACATAAAAAAGAAAACAATCTCTAATAATAATCTTGTAACATATAGACATAATTCTTATTTAATTAGTCCCGTAATATGTTTACACACTGGTAACTATAACAATTGAAACCTATTCCCCCTGAATTAATAGATTTTTCTCCCCAAATCTACTCACGTCCCTCTAACAAAAGCAACGTACGTGTTAGTTTCAACAACAAGAATTGTTTCTCATATTGTCACAATATATAACTTAGTAAATCAAAATGAATGCAATTTACAACCACATAATCCATGAAATAAAATCAAACATACCAATAGCAAGCACCCCCTGTTAAAACAATGAAAAATTAAACGTACTGAATTAATTCGAACAGAATGCGAAGCAAAGACGTTCTTGAAATATTTCACAGCTTCAGTAAGAAAGCAACAGAAAGTTCCTGAGCTAAAGTATGCGTCTTCCTGTGAGCGGTTAGCAATTATATATCTTGTTTAATCTTATTAGCTAAATCAGAGAATTTAACAAACTTATTCACAATTAAAAAATGGTTAAGAGGATACTTCTTCTTTCAATTAGATGGGCTCAAGGCCCGTTCTTAGGCATCACTAGGCGTCGTTGGCAAATCTTTGAATAAAAGTGTTGTGTGACCTAACAGTCATTGTCTGTCATAACAATATGTAAATTAAAATTTAATATATTTACTTAACAACTATGATGATAGGTAATTCTTTTCTACACAAGAAATCGCTTCCCGCTCAATAGCTTACGGTGAGACCTACAATTAAGAGTACATCCGACTTTACCTTATTAAAACTCGAGAACTTTCTCTAATTCTGCCCACAGTACGCTACAGAGCTACAGTGCTGCTGCACTTGTCTATTTTTTCCTTTTTTTAATTAAAAGTATTGTATTGGAGTCGTGGTCACAGTAAATCACACTAATTAATTGTAAAGAAAGTTTTGATTGCTTTGCTTTATGCACTTTTGTTTCAAGATGGACTTTTACTAAGTTAAGCACTAACAGTGTTTTCTTCTCTTCTTTCATGACAACTTGTTGTTTATTACTCATTATAGGCACAAATACTGTGATAGTTTATGTATATTAAGCGAATTTCTGTTAGAATTCGAAACCATCCCATGAGTCTAATTTTACAACGATTTATTCGGATTAAGGTATACAATCTGGTGGCATTCATACCACGTCTCCTAGGATATGTCTCCCACATAGTTACGAATACTCTTGATATATTACACATGAAAAAAATAGACACACAAATTGTGGAGTAATTTGATTGAATAATTGATTAAATTAAATAAATAAATATTTCATACATCTAACACACAACGCCATATTACATATTTGCAGATCATACATGGCTACCACTGCGTCACCGAGGCAGAAAATGATAACTTTTTATATACAGTAAATTTTACCCCTCGTGGTATTTTAAAGTCATTATGTGATTAAAATACGGTATGTCTAATGTGTACCCATGAAAATGATCATTGCATTAAATTCAACAAAAGGTTTGATTGAAAACTGGTAGTACCAGCACTCACACTCTCGCTACAAGTCAACCGAAAGTTACAAAAGCTTTCGGTTTATGGTACTATAGACAAAACGTACTTTTTATCAATCACTACACGAATCTGCCAGTTAAATAACCTTATCTTAATATATATTTTATTCAAATTGAAGTATCTAATCAAATTGTGTTTTTCTTTAAAAAAATATAAGAGTAATAGATTTAATATGTTTGTGAAGAATTGATTAAACATTCTATGCAAAGTTTCAACCAACGAGGGTAGGCCTCGGGCTTCGGGGTTTCCGGAGCAACAATTAGGCTACACACCATAATGGGATATCCAAACACCTTTATTCCAAATGAACCAAAGACCAACCTTGCGGAAGTCTATCTAATGAGGGTCCACCTTCGAACCTTCCAAATTTTTTGTGTAGTCTTTATCAAATCGCGTTCATGCAATTTCTTTTACAAGTAAAGATCTGTTTATTTTTAAGAACGTTACGCTGTTTATTTGCAAAACTTCAAAGAATACTTTTATGTATATCAAATCTGACTGCCTCCGTATCGCAGTGGTAGCTTATGCGACTGCCGTTCTCGATGTCTCGGGTTCGACTGTAAATATTTGTTTCGGAGTTTAACTGCTTTCTTTGTATAATGTGTATGTATTTCTAAAAAAAGTATTAATGTATTTATATAAATAAATAATAAATAAATAAATAATAAATAAATATTCCGGACATCTAACACACAACTAATTAGTTCTAATTAGTTGTCCAGTACCCATAATACAAGCTCCGCTTAGTTTGAGACTAGACTAAAATTTATGTCAAAGCAAAAACATCTATAACTAGATACTGCCGCCTGCGTTCCTATTCCTATATCACACAGATTTCAAGTCAACCTTTTTAGGGTTCTGTACCCAAAGGGTAACATTACTAAGTCTTCACTGTCCGTCTGTTCGTCCTTCTATCACCAGGCTGTATATCAACAACCACAAATACCAAAAGCAGAATAATTTCAATATTTAAGGGGACTTCCTGACAGCAAACGTGATTTACTTGCTCGTTTTTGACGTTGTAGACACTTGAAATGTATAGATAATGATGTACAGAGCCCTTCCTGCGCTAGTCCGACTCGTACTTGGCCGATTTTTTAGTTAACTGTATCGTTACCATCATTTTATTGGTGCTGCATGGAAGAAAAAAACTCATTCTGCTAGGATTATTTCTTAATTTAAACCGCAAAGACCTTAAAACTAAATGATGTACAGTTCTAAAAGTATCAGACTAAAACAAATTAACACAAAACAATATCGATAAGAATAAAAGTGAAAACTAAAATTCAAGAAACGACAAAATGAAAATAAAAAACGACAAACTTGATTGTTCAAACCGAGTTTATTATATTAACACAATACCACTTTACCGTTGAAGCTTGTAAAAATAGAAGAAGCAAGTCTAGCGATTGTTTAGGCCACGTGTCTCTACGGAAAACATTTCTCGAGGGTTTTACACAGAGATAATGGATTTGGCGAACATACGAGATGACTTTTGGCTTACTCAACTTGGGTAATAGGAAACGACAAGAGGCCGTCGAATAGATAAACGAGTTTCATTTTGGCTATATTTGTGAAAGTCAATATAATCTTTGAAGCCAACAGAAAGAAAATGCAGTGACAAATATTGAATAGGATATGCGTCATTTGTGTAGGGGTCATTTGTATAAGGGGATCAATTGATAGAAGACTCACGAATGAATTAAGAGCATATGTGAAAACCTTGAAATCGGTATGAACGTGAAGAAGTAACGTGTATACGTGTAACAACAAGTAACAAACATACATTTGTTACTTTCGGAGTGTTCCAAAAATATGGTTTTTCATCTCCCCATCTCGGAAAGAGCATTTTTGCCCTTTGATATCTGAGTACAAGAGCCGTTTTTATCCGCTAGGGGATAAAGTAAACGGAATTAAGAACATCGTGTGCACTAAGTTCCTGAATTCAAAACATCATTAAACCTATTTACTTCTACCTCCATGGAGCCGAATTTATCACACAATACATAGAATCCTTCGCTTGTTCGGTCTTCAAAATTAAGCACGCATCAAAAAGCAACTTCGCACTATTCTATAACAACTAACTATTATGATATTAATGTGACAGAATATAACTTATGCTTACGATATATGTCAAATAAGGGCAGTAAGTATGGTGGACAGAAATAATAGTGAAAATAAGCATTTAAAACATCTATAGCATGCTGCACCAGTACAAATGCGTATTTGTTCCCGTTAATATACCATCAGTATGATTGATTACATCTTTGTTATAAAATATTAAGATACATTACATACCTATGATTAAAACTAAATTATAAATAAGATTACGATCTTAAGAGACCAATTGAATATTAAGTAAAATTTATGGGTTTAATATTATCAGCAACTTACAAGTAAAATTTGATATCCAAATTGTATTTCTCTCGAAAGTAAAAGAATATTCACAAATAAGTATTAATTAAATATGTTAGAATCAAAATAATATACGTTTCACCTCTCTCTAAAACATTATTATACGGTCATTTGTAGAACAAAGCATCCATATACATTTAAACAATTGTCTAAACATATCAGCCTTTCCTTTGACAGTTAGTTCCTTTACAGACCAATTAAATACAAAGTCCTAAGGCAGACATTATTTCAGAAATAAGTTCCCTGTACAGTAATTAAGAGAGCCATCTGCAGCATCTGAAGCGCCAGGACTTAAACCTTCCGAGGAGGTGATTAAAACTGTCTCGACATTCTCATGTTTCTGACAATCTGACAATTATAACAACTGATTTACGAGTCATTGGAACACTTATTTGCATAAATTAAATGTTCTGATGTTTATAGTGATGTTTCTTAATAGATATGCCTGCTAATTAATAATATAAAACAATAATCAGTATTCTTTTTAAGTCGACACAGAAAATTGATGATATTTGATTTTTTGATTATGCAGTTTATTTACAGTGCTTTAGTATCATCAGATCTTTGTTCACTACAATTATTTTCTGAGTCGACAAATATAAAGTACAGGCTTTATCTTCAGTTCTTTATCCTATACTTATCATGTAGTGTGTCAAAAACAGCAACGAATTTAAACTGCACTTAGCTTAAAAGCCTTCACATATGATACCTCAGAGTATGTTAAAATATTTAATGAAGCATTCTTCTTTACGAAGTCTGAAGAAAAATAACATTGCGAGAGCATTATCTATAGTCAAGCCAGCACCCTCTCCCGTAGGTACAATAACAATTCCTCATTAAGGTATTTCCTTAGTCTCAAAGGTTCTTGCTAAAAGCGCAGGTAGTACGATACGGACATAACTTCCTCGGCAAGTAACACGCACATCTACCATTTTGAAATGGTACTCATGACAGGGCTACCCCGAAAAAATAAAAACATGTATATATTTTAACATCAATAAAACTTTAGCTGTATTTCTTCAAATTTTTAATATGTCTGAATTTCACAAAAAATTATTTATAATTCCATTAGTACAACAAAGGTATTACTTATAAGAATTAACATTATTAATAATGTTACTAATTCCCTGAAGGAATTATCGTACGAGCGGCACCAAATAGAAATTTTTGAGTAACCTATATGAATTGAAATAATTTACTCTTAAATATTTTCCACACCTTTTCACTATTTGGTTAACGGTAACCAACGAAATAAACGCATTGCATGCTCCGTTTCTATACAAATATTGTAAAGCACTTTTTGATATGCTTATGGACGCAATATTAATATTTGTTTTAAAGTCACTTATATGTTTATTTCAACCGTGAATAGACAAACACAATTAGAAAAAGAGACCGCGAATAAGTAAAACTATAGACTGATAGGAACATTTCTCACGACTATATATTATACATACACACATATATATATAGTCCGGATACACGTAAATAGTTATTTCAAATTTATGTTTACAATTTTCAGAAGAACGTTGAATTATATTTAAAATTCAATAGATAAATTAGGCAAAAGGAATATTTATTGGATCCTAAAGATTATACCAAGATTGAATTAACAAAGTTGAAAACGAGAAAAAAACGAAACAAAAAAACAATCGTTCGCAAAAATCTATGTTTAGTTCAGTGGTGAAGTGACTATCTAAATAACTTATCTATATACAACATGTAAGTACATCTTACAAGTTGCACTCGGTGATTAGAAACAATCACCGAGGGTAAGCAACGATGGCGCGGTCAGTACCTGGATGGGTGACCGCTGGTGGCATGTTACCATGAGCGTCTCCGTGATTCGGAGGTCACGTTAAGCAGTCGGTCCCGGTTGTTATCATACGATAACAGTCGTGAAGCTTAGTTGGAGGCCTTCGGGATCATAAAATCAACAAACGTAAGATACGGTACGTAATTAAACATCACAATTTTCAAGGTATGCATACTGCATGGCAACCCTATCGTCGCGTGTTCCAAATGAAGTAGCAACAAATGACGCGCCGCATCTAAGCGACACACCAGTAGCTGCAAGAGTTCTCACACGAATAACAAATACTACAATTTTCGTACTTTAATTTAATTTACATTTTATTTAAATGATTAAAATGAAAAACAACAACCCATAATGTCCCACTGCTGGGCTCGGGTCTCCTCTCTGGAGAGGGTTAAGGCCATACGTCCCCACGCTGGCCAAGTGCGGGTTGGGGACTGGCAAGAATACGTTGTGGCTACGTAAATCTTGCCGTTGGATGTTTTTAAGCCGCCCGAAGGCCTCCAAATAAGCTTCACGACTGTTATCGTATGATAACAACCGGGACCGACTGCTTAACGTGACCTCCGAATCACGGAGACGCTCATGGTAACATGCCACCAGCGGTCACCCATCCAGGTACTGACCGCGCCATCGTTGCTTACCCTCGATGATTGTTTCTAATCACCGAGTGCAACTGGGCTATGAGCGCCTCAATTAAAATGACCGTTAAGTTTTTTTTCACACGAAATAAACCGAGCAAAGTGTTGATCAATGATTCAATGCTTTTCACCGTGTGGGTAGGACTTTCCTAGTCCCAAACCACTTGTTCCTAATTCTAATTGAATTGATAGTAATTTCACTGCGTGAGTATATACTCAGATCCGGCGGAAAGTATAATACTGATACCTGACTGATACCTATGTACTCTCGACTTCCGATGGGACTTCGGATACCACTTCCGAGGTCTGGTCCCCAAGCTGGTAGCCGCACTGCGTGAGGGAGCCCGATGACTCCTGCAGGAGACACTAAGTGGGAGTTGTCCGCGGTCCATAACCTTTTATGGAGCCCCAGTATGGGCAGAGGCCCCAAGGGCCAGGACTATCGCAATATTACGACGTCCGCAATGAGTGCTGTCCATCAGGGTCATAAGGAAACTAGTCGCGTCAGAAGAGATCGCGCGATACCCCACGATCTCTTTTGACGCGACAAGTCTCCTAGCCGGAAGTCCACCTGTCGAGAGTGCACCGGTTCACCGGCTTTTATTACCCGACATTGCGTGCGGTATTAGTCGGTTCGAGTCCGACATTGCCATCAATGCACACACCAGAAAAGGGTAACTATTTACTCGTGTATGTAACTATGTACGTACGGACAGTATCTTAAATTTCTGATATGTTATGCACAAAGGGCATTATTGCCAAAAGCAGTATTTTGTAGACAACTTTAGGATGTATCAAAATGTTTCAGAGAGACAGTAGTGGTAGATGGTGTAATTGAGTTTTACATAAAATAATTTTATCTTCAAAAGTATGTGGATAAAATGTTTTCTGAAGCTTCGATAAGCGCCAACAATTAGGACCTGATAATTAAAACCATTGTAGTAGCTACGTTCGCTCGAGGGAATTAGTTAAAGCGATAAGGTTGCCCTTTGTTCGTTACCGATGTTGCACGTTTTATGTGCCACATTCTTTTTTGAACATTTAGGTAACAATAAAGTGTTATTTTATCCCATTCTTGTAGCTTAGCAACAAAATTATCTTACGTGTATAGAGTATTGAATATAAATTTAAGTAAAACGATGATCTTAATTAGATTTTGCTAGGTTCTTTCAAACCGAAACTGTTTATGGAGTGTTCAGTTTTTTTGTATATAGGCAACTTAAAATTTTATTTATTATTCGGATCACAAATATCATACTATGTATACAAGTAAGATAAGTTAAAACTATACTAACTTTTACTTTACTGCTCTGAATAAAGTTGAACAAAAAATTATTCATAAACCACTTATTGTTCATTTTTTTTAAGAAAAATGTGTTAATGGAAAAGTATTAATTAACTGGTTTTGCTGTTTTGCTTAGAGTCCTCACTGAGAGATTTCAAATAACATTATCTCTATGAGAAAAAGTTTAAATTCATATTAGAAATTTCAAACTCAGGTACACAGATTATTATCTAAAGTCTTTAGTAATTCTCATTATTCACGAGATTTACTATTCTTCTAAAGAGGTACTTCTAAAATACGACCTTAGTTGAGTTCCGCACTGTTTAATTACTTTAAACATGTCAGTTCTTATTAATATTCAAGTGATTATTAAAGGGTTAAGATTGTATTCATACATTGTATAATTGAATCATTAATGAATTATCGAGGGTTGCGGTTTGAAGGCTTACCAATGTAACGGTCATGTCCCATGAATATTAATGGACATCATTAAACTGTCATCCTCAACAATGAATTAGACCCAAAGGGGTATAAGTGAAAATTGATGTTAGCGTTTATAGTTACTTCCACTTAACTGATTAACACTCATAGATATTTGCAACTCTAGAGACCAGTGTTGTCGTCCTTCTTAAGACTCTCAGAGCCAGAAGGAGGATGGTCCTTCGGTAGTCATATTTACTGGATGAACAGCAATAAAGTAATTATTTACCAAGTTTGACTACAAGGATATTGTAGACATCTAAGCGGTCGCCTCGAAACTTCGCACTACTTTAATGGCTGCGAGTTCTATCCCAAAATGCAACAACATTGAGGTAACAGTTGTATCCCTTCCTAAGCTTAACATACAAACCGAACGATACTAATGTTTAGAGAAGTTTTCTCGTAAAGATACGATCATAAAGCAAAGCTATGAATCATGTGAACACAAAGTTTAAATTGCATTGCGGGTTTGATCAACAATATCCGCACTTTAGTTTGCTTGCATTGACATATTAGCACCAATGGCGCTCTGAAAATCTCGACCAGCGGGGTTGACGACTATATTTAATAGAGTATAATTATGAGGTTTTGGTTTTCTTTTTATATATGATATTTAAAAATCATGAACTTTATAAGAGACAGAGAGTCAAAAGCTGAAAGAAGAAGACTTAAGTATGCAAGTTGAAGCACAATGTTTTCTAAAATATTTTACTTTCCTTCTAATAAATTCTAGTAAATATATACTTATCAGATATTAGCAGAGTCGAAATAGTTTGCGCTTCTTTCACTTCACTAAAATACGTTTTACAACTTGTCAACCTATTAATCATAAGACAAAACCTAATACCCTTGTGCTGGTTGTTCGTGGTGAAACAGTTTCACAGAATGGACAGAATGAGTTGACCCTGAATGGAAGTTAACTACTGCTAAAACACCACATAGCTCATTACCTCTCCTACACCTACTAAAGGTATTCATTAGTCAGTTCCTAAATAAATACACAATTCTTCATTAGCCACGCCACTGTCGAGTAGAAATTATAATAAATCAAAATATTGACATTACCTAATCGATGATAAGAGGCGGTTCGAGTCCGAACATAACTTATTTACAATAATATTTATAACAATAACAATACAAAATTAAATATTGAAATGAAATATTTCGACATGCAAATCAAAGGCATCTATGTATTCCTTTTCAATTGCACAAGAAATCTATTTATATTTTGAGACAATTCTTCCACTACGAATTCATCCTGTCTCTTTACAAACGTATATGTAACGGGTAAAAGGAACACCCGGACTCAGAGCAACAATTTCTGGACCACACAAAGTTTTGTCCCATGTGGGATTTGAACCCCTAACACTTGGCGCAGTAGGATGTGGCGGGGTGTTTAAACAACTAGGCGAACCGTGCAGTTGTCTGAGCATATTAATGGGCAGTCTAGTTACCATGATTTTTTTTTAAATTACAAATACCGGCATAACGATCAGTCTTATCGCCTGGTGGTAAATGATTACTGCTGCCCATGGGCACCCGCAACACCAGAGGCGTCACAAGTGCGTTGCTAGGCTTTGGAGGATGGGTTAGAGGAGTTGGAGTTAGGGTATAACGCCAGCCATGTTTTACACCGGTTTTCTGTGAGGCCGTGGTATCATTCCTGTCGAGCCGGCTCATTCATGCCGAAGCGTGGCTGCTCTTCCACGGTTTAGTATAAATTTTGCTTAGTTTTCTTTTGTAATTAATGTTTCAAGTCATCATCATCATTAATTTCCCAGCATTAAACAAATCATTATTTGATTAAATGGCATAATCATGACCTGGAAAATATATCACGTTCCAATTTTTCAATTTTTAAAACTTTCCTCCAAACGAACTCATTCTCAAGTAAATAAAAAAAAACTCAAGTTGTTGATCAAATCCTTTACTCTTTTTATACATACGAAATGTAGATACGATAGTTAGGAACTAGTTAGTGGAAACTTCGCCAAAGGGAAACTCAGAAAAATCTCCCAATCATTAAGTTGTACAAGTTCTGTAATGACATAGCATTATCTTTGTGGCAAGTTTACATGCGTACATATGCGAGGATTGTCACGTTCGTTAGCTCTAAAAATGTTAGATACATGAGAAATGAGGAAACATTTTTTTCAGAAGAAAATATTGCATAAGTAGGCATAATACAGACTGGTTTTGAATGTTCATAGAAGCCTTATCTTATTTTATATGTTCGGCGAAAGAACTACTACCAACATAGTTCCTGGCCTGATAAACAAGCTACCGCCGGATTTATTTAATAAAAATAAACAGAGTCACATTAAAATAAAATTAAAGGTATTTTTCATAAACAACCGATCTAATTATATTTAGATGCAATTTGTCACATTCGGGAGGCATGTATCTAGCTCCCGTGTTGAAATAACAAGCTTACAGATTATGTAAAAAACACTGTAAATATGCATAGCACACCACACACCCTTGAGGTTTATCGTGTTATGGCTTTAATATGTATCTTGTAATATTGTTTTTTGTGATAAATAAAAGAAAAAGAACAATAAAAGTCTTAAACACTCAGCTGGAAACTAGGAGTTTGAAGTACTGCTATCCTCTGGATAGTAGAAACTGTACCCATTAGAAGGTTTAAAATAATTATACAAAGCACACTCATATTAATATACGACCCTTAAAGGAAAAGTAGCGATCACAAAAAACTCTAATCACAAAAAACTGCAAAGCATCAATAGAAAAAATAAATATATTTATTTTCCAATCTACGCACCATGTCCTTACTTCGCTTGTCAATATTATTGCCGGCCATTTTGTTTTAATCAATCATGTACCCGTGTACCCGCCAAATAGGAATTATTCGTTTGGAAATAGATTTTTCGTCATACTGTTAAAAATTGTGTTATATTCAATATGACACATTTTTCTAATCAATTACTCATAAGAGTTCTAAAGAAGAAAAAATATTTATTAGTATTGAAAGAAACGGTAAAAATATGTTTTTATCCCGACAGCGTGTTGCCTCCACCCACGTCACCAGTAGGGCTATATGTTTGACCTGCATGTACTGACTTCTACGTAAGTCATTATGTTATCTTATATCTATTATAATTTTAGTATCATTAGATTCTTCTGATTAAATAGTCAACATGGTGGCATTTATCTGATAGGTTACCAAAACAAAAAGATATAAAGCGATTGGAATCGATATCAAAATCACATTAGCGCTTTTGATCGATCCTCGACGGAAAACGTATTCAGAAAATGTTTACAAACAAACAGACGGTGTAGTTCATATGAAGCGTTCACCGGTAATTACAGCATATTCATATAAGTTCCTACAAGCAACAAAAAGCTCCAAAAACAAGTTACAAAATAAAATTTGGAAACTTTTATTTGAACAATAGTGGTGGCGTTACGCAAGGCCTGCACGTAGATGGCGCCACGGAGCGTCATTAGTGGGTCGCACTTCCGCTTCCGGTGGGTCTCACCCCGCTTCCGACCACCCACCCCATTGTGGTGATGCGCCCCGATTATCACCTTGTTTTTTTATACATTTAAAACAATTTTAAAACATTATGGTTCTATATACTTCGACTTTGCCATTGTCCACGTAAGATGTAATAAATATTTTGGATCTTGTTCAATATTTAAGTAATAAAATAATCAAATGATGTAAAGAGATCAATCAAACCACCGTGACTAAAATCACCACTTGCTGAAAAATTGCCTCTGATAAAAAAAACAAAAAGAGGTATCCATCCAAATCGTATCGGTTGTATCTGCCAACTTCATAAGTTCTCAGCGCATATATATATATATATTGAGGCGCTCATAGCCCAGTTACACTCCGTGATTAGAAACATTCACCGAGGGTAAGCAACGACGACGCGGTCAGTATTTGGATGGGTGACCCCTTGTGCCATGTTACCATGAGCGTCTCCGTGATTCGGAAATAACGTTAAGCAGTGAAGCTTAGTTGGAAGCCTTCGGGTGGCTTAAAAACATCCAACGGCAAGATACGTAGCCACAACGTATTTCTTACCAGTCCCAACCCGCACTTGGCCAGCGTGAGGACGTATGGCCTAAACCCTCTCCTGAGAGTAGACCTGTTTTTTTTTACGTGTGGAAACCCCCTCGGGACTTCACTTCACCGGGATTTGCGGCGGGGCGGTGTGTCGGAATCGAACCGACTAAAACCACACAGTGTGCCACTCTGCGCCTGAGACGGGAGGGATCCGGGAACCGCTTTCTTACGCCATCCAGACCACTCCCAGCGCCTGCCCGCACTAAAGCGGCCACCGTCATCTGATGGACCTGAGAGGAGACCCGAGCCTAGCAATGGGATATTATGGGTTGTTGATGATGATATTTTGGGGATCTCTAAAACGTTTGCAATAGTATAATTGTTATTACTGGTGAATATTTTAAGTGTATGTTTAGTAAACATTATTTCAATATTTTCTTACACAGAATAATATGATTTTGTGAGCCCGCTCTATTATCCCGAGCTTCAAAGTGAATGTTGACTGAACACAGTACTCTATAACCACCAAAATTGTACAGCGATTATATAAAAAACAATTACCTTAATTGATTTCCATATTATGTTTACGGCTCATTTAAATATATTAGAAATGAGATTAAATCAATATATTGCACAGAGTTTAATAACAAAATTGATTTTTTACACGTTTCAATGCGTAGAAACCGAATAGGTTTAAATACAGGATCCGGCAAAATCACAGTCATCTTCGGTGAGTTGCGTGCAGCTCGCTGTTGGGTCCAAGGTTCAGGGTCCAAATACAATGATGAAGATCAACGGGAGCCTATGGCTTCTATGCCTGTTGGCCGTTGGAATCAGGGCCCGCCCCGAAAGTGGTAAGATATATGTCAAGGTTCACTTCAGTCGATCTCAATGCTTGAGATGTGAATATTTAGATGATAATGGTGTTATGTACTGTGAGTTAACATTGCTTAAACATTGCGCGGTGACAGCTGAGCTGCTAACAGCAAGCAGTTCGGAGTACCGGGCAGTACCAGTCGGCTCAGAACACAAACTACACGCCGAACGCCGGTCTCTTGATAATTCCAAGGAATCACGATTGTCGAATACAGAACCTGTCGTTTCTGAGCAGCGATCGGAAGATGTGGCAGGTATTTCATCTCATGTCTTTTTAAGGTCAAAATTTTTATCAAACGTGGATAAAGCTCAATTAAAGATCATAAATAAAAGAAAAAGCATACTTTTTTATTTAATATATTAAAAACATACTTATGAGTGTACGTTGAAAGCTTCATCATTATTATCAGCCTTTAACAATCCAGTGCTGGACATAGGTCTCACCGTGAACTTAAAAATCTCACTACTTTTTGTTGTATCAACTACAGAATCACGAGACGACGAAGGAGATACACGTTCTGAAGAATCTCGTGTGTACAATCCAGTTGATCTCTTTTTCAACAATGCATCACCGCTAATCAGCCCAGCTCCTTCAGGTAATAATAATATATCATCAAAGCTCTAATCAAAAAGCATTAATAACAAAGTCACTTGGAATTTTCCCAAAGTAAGCCCATCTAAGTTGTACCAAGGCCCAATATTGATTTATTTCAATACCCCAAATAAAGTTTTCTTAAAGCCCTAAACGACGTAGAAATGTAATAAATAATGAACTTTCAGGGCCTGTAACAACTGGAGCGTTGGTCAACCAATGCACTGCTGAGGGTGATATGTTCTACGAGACTAGAGGAGACAGTTGCTGGGTGTGTGGATGTTTCACGAATTTCGGTGGACTGTTCCCAAAATGCGCACCGTGTACTTGCTCTTTGCGTAAGTATTTAATAACGCCATATTATTGTACAGTATATAAAGAGTTATCAAGAAGACCTACGAGCTCAAAAACAAAATCTTTATTTTATATAAGTTATGAAAACTTCACTATGGGCCTCTACAAGTCACTTGCTCATTTCAAATCTATAATACTGTTTTTATGCATTGATGTTAGCATCGTCTGGGTTTACCAGAACTAATGTTCGTGTACAAAATCTTCTCACCAGAGTAATTTCATTTACAGAAATTAGATTCCGTATTGCTGTTAGTCTTTTGTCACTTATGTTATCCAAATAAACTTTGTGTCTTTCTTACATCAATACAATACCACCTTATATAACCGCTTTGGGGAGAGAGAATTGTATTGAAGATCACATTTTACCTGCTTTCTTTAGTAACAATAATATCTGTTTTACTTTCAGGTAAACTACCGTTCACTCCATCCGTACCAGGTAAACACATAACAATAATATTTATTTCAAACGTTTAATTCTCGGTTTTTTATCCTATTGTACTATCGATAATATTTCGTGTGAGATTTTTTACATATTCACTTGCTCATTCTGACGTTTCGATCTGGTTCCGTTGGGTCCATTTCAATTGGAATGTTAGCATGTCAAGTATGTGTCGTTTATTTGTCATAGTACCGCGGTTTATTCACGTTTAATACATCTGATATATAACTCCTATTTGAAGTGTTTATTGGAATCTTTGAAGCTATATTTGTCATTCAAGCACTTATGACTTGAAGATATGAAGATCCTGAATCTTGAAATATCCAAATTTGGATGCCTAAAACTCACCCCTTTATATGGTTCAAGAACTATTCACATTAGATAAGTAATTTTTTAAATTATTATAATTAAATTAGTTTTATGTACGTTTATTTACAGAACAAGTGAATCTACCACCAGGTAAACTCTTTCCATTTATTACTTTTATTTTTATTTTTTAGTCGAAAGTTTCTTTTTTCATATTTTTTTAGTCCATATCAAAAGCTTTAAATTCTGATTCCGAATTCAAATGCCTGTGATTTATTTCATTCTAATTCGGCTAATACAATCATCGCACAATTTTCATCATTTTAAATAACATTCTGGTTCGTAAGTCTTCTTGAGCATTAAAAACATTAATGGAAAAACATGACCTTAAACATATATTTCATAAGAAAACTTCAACCTAGATACGGTCCTGAAGTTCAGATTTCCAAATATATCAATTATATATAAAAAAAAATAAAAAAATACCTTTCTAAATGGACCACAAGAAAATAACCAGCAAATGTATAAAGTGTTTTGTTTTCTTATGAAATCAATTGTATAATAATTCTGTAAAAGTAATATGGTATGGTATGAATGTGGTATGCTATACTTTAAAATTCGTTTACCTAAGTAGCACGATGTTGTTTGTTGTAAAAATTATCGCACTGCAAGAACCCCCACCTTCTATTAGATCAGCAATAACAATAAACAGCTAGTGTATTATAAATACATACAGCTATAGGTAGGTTATTAAGAAGACATTCATTAAAATCGGATTAGTGTCTGTAGATAAATAAATATATTCTCTTAATACCTTAGGTCTGAACCGACCTCGGGGTCCAAAAGTACCTAATAAATGTATAAGCGTTGTTAAGTTCAAATAATAGTTACAGTAGATTTTCCAGGTTCATAATATTAAAACAACAAATTATTATATTATAATATTATATTATAATATATAATGATCGCAAAAATTTTGTTTTACACCTAAAGTTTGTGTTTGTTTTTGCTTTATACCTAAATACATTACATCAAATTTAGATACAGAGAACTGGTACATAGAATAAGCGATTATATCACAGGTTTTCTTCAACCGTCATCAGGTCTTGAGAATAGCCATGCAGGTATTGCTGCTACTTTATTAATTAATTGTGTAGAAACATTTTTTAGTGTCGGATATTTTTTTTTTAAATCACATGGTTTAGCAGAATCATAATAAAAATGAATATAGTAGATCATTTCGGATACATTTCGAAGGTTCATTTCAAAATTTGATAGGTGCTGAATTAGGTCTAGGAGTTGCCTTAGGTCCATAGGTGTTTGGCGTACTTCCCAAATAAAACTATTCGTATTATCAATTTATTTTAAACCGACTTTAAAAAAGGAGGTGGTTCTTAATTCGACTGTATTTTTATGTCAAATACCTCAGATAGACAGACGGACAGAGAGCAGAAGACGTGAAACCGATCTATAAAAATAAAAAGGAAAAAGACTAGGTGGAAAGACCTGACACTGTGAACACAGTATCAGTTTGTCAAAAAAGAAAAGAAAGTCCAAGTTTTTATTGTCGATTTGTTTGCTTAATAGCTTGGAGCTTTGCTAGTGGTACGCTTCCTCAATAGAATTGGTTTAAAAGTGTGAAAAGTAGTGCAAGGTACTTCACAGGTGAATTTCAAATATGTCATTATTTTGTGCAACAAATAATAATTTAGCACTTTTACAGAATTAAATACAAAATCATCTAGGTATCTAACCAGAATATTGAATATTGAATCTAAATGTCAGTATTGAACATTTTATTTTATTAAATATATCAAAATAGTTATTTGTTTAACATATTTTTCAATGTACGTAAAATCTAGGATCATCCAGATTATATTGATATTACATATTGTTAAAAACTACTAATGTGTTTAATGTTTTAGCCAGTTTTGGATATAACTTTCAGCTCAAAAAAAATATACTATCCACAGAATTCAATCCACGTCCTTTCGGTCCAGAAGGAGAAATAAGTCCAGGTTAATATATAACTTTTTGTTCTTATAATATTAGTAAATAATAAAACATGTCTGAAACACACATGTTGGGAACATCAGTATAAATTATAATTTAATCGTTAAAATTATATAGGTCACATTCCCACATATGTATCAGCAAACATATTATTTTAATTTTGATTGATTCAAACTCTATTTTAACTCGAATAATTATTATTTAATTTGATTCAAAAGCTATTCAAATGCAAAAATAAAGTTTAACGTTTGCTTGACCAGGCCACTCACTATGAAGTATGACGTGTGACAGCTCCATGAATAAGCACAGTGCATTTAGATTGTTTTTTCTTTTATTTTTTATATTTTTTTCAAGTTAAACGTTAATCGCTTTAATATTAGTAATAATTTCTAATTTTATATTTTCCAGAACCTTCAATCCTTCCTTTACCAGACCAAGGTATATATCTACTATTTATTCGACTTAATTTTATAAATTAAAATTTTAATATTTCGTTTAAATAGCGTGGTCCTCAGATTTTTCAGTTTCAATTTGATGCTTTTTTTCTATTTTGCTGACACTGGCTGTAGACGATCTTCAAAGAAGCTTCTCAATTTGACTATATTTTCACTTACATTTTAATCGAAAAGTGTGTAGATTGGACGCCATTAAAATATTGAAGATTAATATCCATGACAACTAAGAAACGACAAAAAAATATTATTAACACAGTACATTTATGTGCTGTATAAAGAATAGGATGTAACTTTGAAGGCCATTTTCAACACTTGGTAAAGTCCCTGATGAATTATTCTAAACTTATCTTGTCATATACCTACAGACTTCGGTTTAGCAAGTCTGGGACAGACGTAGACATAGCTACGTGTCAGGTAAAGTTGTATTTAATAAAACAGCAATTTTTTGTTTGTTAAATTCTCTTATATGGGACATTGCTATCAAAGACTTTATCAGTGACTGGTAAAATTAGGTAAAGATGTGTATACTTTACGGTTATATTTTAACATATAGTGCTAAAAATATATCAACACGCCATAAAACATCACTCCTGCATTTTTGATTTTTACCTTTTATTTCTCAAACTTAAACTGTTATGTATCATGTACGAAATCTTCTTTTATATTTCAACCTTTTTTTTTAATAATAAATTATCTTAACCTAGATAATGGGCATATAGGCCTGTGTATTAGCGATCCAGGATTCGATTCCCTGCCATGACTTATCTAATGTCTTTTATGAAATTTTTATGTTTAATTTTTTGAGGAAAGTATTCATGAGGGTTTGCATGTTCATAGTAAATCGTTCTATAATCCTTCCATATATTTTGTTACAAGAGAGTGCATTAACACCTAAATTGAACATCTTTTTAAAGAAACTCTCAAGTCTACAGATTTGAATACTGTATTTTCCATTACTATTCATTGCCGTTTAGTAAAGCGACAGAGTCAAGTTTCTGTATCACAGTTAATTAAAAAACTATAATTAGTTTCAAATGTTATATGTATCTGCTTATAATAGTAACACATTTATATTCTCTTGGTTTCGTTACCATAAAATATTTTTTTCTTTCTAGATCCTATACCGCTGCCGATGCCACTGCCACAGCCTGTACCTCAGCCATTCGATATCTTACCAGAACCATCACCATTGCCATCTCCGTACGTACCACAACCATCCCCATCACCACAACCGTATGCACCATACTGTAAGTATAACTTTGGTTTGCACTTCACTAATATATGTTAGAATGTGGTGACGGATTAAGAATACTAGGTGTTGTCACTCCCATTCGTCTCATCGATGTTGTAAGAGCTGACCAAGAGAGTAGGCTACGCGTAACAACTTCGGAAAACCTGACGCAAATCCTTTATCGATCTTTCTAGATAGCTTGATATAATAGGTAAACACCTCTTTTCTAAAGACAGGCCTACGTTCAGCAGTAATTATTTAAGTCTGTTGAGAGTCTACACCAGTTTTTATTTTATAATATTATTTTTCCTTAGGTCCACCCCCCGTGGTCATTCCTGGACCCCCACGCCCATACCCAGTACCTGTGCCGGTGCCCGGAAAACCTGTATACGTACGAGTACCAGTTCCCGTACCTTCGCCACCTGAAAAAATCTACATCCGAGGACCCTCAGTTCCCTACCCAGTGCCAGTGACGAAGAATGTACCGGTTCCATATCCAGTGAACAGGTAAAATTAATATTAAATATTTTTTGGAGACCGAAATTCCGTTCTGAGGCTGGAGTGACCTAAAGACACAAAACTCACATAAATACATTTCAGGCCTGTCCCGGTTCCGGTACCATCACCAACTGTGACCATTCCAGTCAATCATTACATACCAGTCAAAGGAAAGGATGTATTAGTCCCAGTACCAGTGCCAGTCACCAGTAAGTAACAGACAGTGGTGTGCCAGATTTGATGTCTTTTGGTTTAAGGTTACTATATCATCATCAATTATTTACAGAAACTAAATACTACGCTGTACCAATCATCGTTTACGTAAGTAAGTATAAAAAATGTTGAAATAAAATCTTTAAACGAAATGCATATTTATGAGTATTATATAACATCCAAATGTTTTAGATCCCGAATGCAGACACCGCCCTCCATTAGTACCTTTCCGATCTCCGTATGAACCGTGCAAAATCCTGATATGCAAAGTCAAATACAACTACGTGTATCTTGAATCTTCTCCTGATAGCTCTTGCCTAATCTCAGGTATATAGTAAATTAAGAGAAATAATTTTCTTAAACAATATGAATTTAAAAATATACATCTAAGTAATTCTGAACTGCATCTGATATTGTTTTCGCTTTCTTTCATTCAGGACCAGGAGTCAGTCCTAGCTGGGGATCATCAGCAGCTAATGCAGCTGCATCGACGCATGGAAGTGGCTCTTCGCTTGCTAATGCCAACGCTCATACTAACACCGGATCCTTCCCTGGATATCCAGTATTCTCTGGTTCCGAAGCCTCAGCAAATGCAATATCTAGTGGAGGTTTCCCAGGTTTAGATGGTACCTATGGAGGTGGATACTCAAGCGCTGATGCAATAGCTAATGCGTACAACGGTTATGGTTATGACTCAAGTGCTCATTCCGCAGCAAATGCAGTTACTAAACTAGGTGGTTATAATGGCTTTGGATCTGGTGGTTACTCAGGTGCCAATGCTGCAGCAAATGCTGCAACCTCCTCTTTGGGCGGTTATGGTGGTTATGGCTCAGGTGGATATTCAAGCGCAGATGCCACAGCTAATACCCTTAGTGGATTTGGCGGCTATGGAGGAGGTGTATTAAGTGCAGATGCTGTAGCCAGTGCTCTTAGTGGATATGGCAGCTATGGAGAAGGTGTTTCAAGTGCAGATGCTGTAGCCAGTGCTCTTAGTGGATATGGCGGCTATGGAGGAGGTGTATCAAGTGCAGATGCCACAGCTAATACCCTTAGTGGATTTGGCGGCTATAGAGGAGGTGTATCAAGTGCAGATGCTGCAGCCAGTGCTCTTAGTGGATATGGCGGCTATGGAGGAGGTTTATCAAGTGCAGATGCTGTAGCTAGTACTCTTAGTGGATATGGTGGCTATGGAGGAGGTGCATCAAGTGCAGATGCTGTAGCCAGTGCTCTAAGTGGATATGGTGACTATAGAGACGGTGTATCAAGTGCAGATGCTGCAGCCAGTGCTCTTAGTAAATATGGCGGCTATGGAGGAGGTGTATCAAGTGCTGATGCTGCAGCAAGTGCCCTTACTGGATTTAGCGGCTTTGGGGGAGGCTACTTAGGTGGCGATGAAGCAGCAAGTGCTGCAGCTTCTTCTCTAAGCAGTTATGGTGGTTATGTTCCTGGTGGATTTTCGAGTGCAGATGCTGCAGCCAGCGCCGCAGTAAATAGCCTAGGTGGATACGGTGGTTTATCAAACGCTGAAGCAGCTGCAAGTGCCGCAGCGTCTACACAAGGCGGTTATGGTGGTTATTCAAATGCAAATGCAGCAGCTAACGCCGCAAATACTCTTGGTGGATATGGCGGCTTTGGTGGAGGATTTTCTAGTGCCGACGCAGCAGCAAATGCTGCAGGATATGGCGGGCATTCAGATGCAGCAGCACATGCTGCAGCTAATTTAGGTGGCTTTGGAGGCTACTCAAATGCCGATGCGATTGCAAATGCTGTTTCTAACGTAGGCGGTTATGGTGGAGGATATTCTGCTGCTAATGCAGCAGCGAATGCCCATCTCAGCAACAATTATGGCTTATTCCGAAGTGGAGAGTCAGATTCAAAAAGTGGTGAAAAAGCTGATTCCCGTGCTGATACAGACTCAGACACCAGAAGAAAACGAAATGCTGTTCATAGAATGAAAGCATAGAAAATTGTAAGTAAACAATGTTTGTACCCAAGAATGATAATGAAGATCTAAATCGAAAACAAATAGATTTAATTTCAAGTAGGTCTTTATAGGCACTTTCGAAACAACATGACTGACTATGACTGCGCGGTTCCAGAATGCCAGAATGAATTTCTATAGAGAAGAAAACCTTCAAGAATCTCCATAAAAAACTCTTTTAAAAATAGAATTTGTTACATTTATGTACATTATTCATGATGCATGGAGCAACAACGTGAAATAGCAAAATCATATTTCTTTTAAAATACGTATAGACTAAAGTTATATTAAAATTTATTGTTAACTAGTATTTATTTGTTACAGAACACTACGAAGCCAATGTCATGATCTCTCGACAAATAACGCATGAAACTGGATTTGATTTAACTATGGTTTATGTACAAGCATGTAAAATGACAGTAAACTAAACACTCATATTGTATTTAATAAAGCATTTAGTGGGATACATATTGTTTTTATTCCATATAGAAATGACAATACTGAAGGAAAATTCTCTTTTTTTCAGAAATGTATATAGTGCAATATTATAGGTATTTGAACACATACACACACGCACAAAATTTTATAGAATATACGTTTTCAAACATATGTGTATATACCACTAATTTAACAATGTAAAATGTTTAGTAACCGACTTTTATCTCATACAACTATACATATTTTACTAGTAGTTGTTATATGCCATAATATCGGTATTTATATCTAATGTTTAATTGATGTTAAAAATAAAGAGTCACACTTAAACACACAAAAATATATTAACCAAAGAAGTAAAATGAAAAAGATTTATTCAGAAGATTTATATTTAAATAAAGACAAATGTAATCTTCTTGCAAAGAAGAAGCTTATTATGTCCAGCAGTAGACTGTAAAGGCTGTTGATGATAATGACGAAGGCAAGTGGAGAGACCGTTTTACCTCGCTTCAGCATGCATGGGCTGAACGGCTCCACCGAAGTGATTCCACGGCCTCACAAAAAACCGATGTGAAACAGCGCCTGCACTGTGTTTCACAGAGTGAGTGAGGATCTCGATGACCTATACCCCTATACCCCCTTCCTCTGGTGTTGCGGGTGTCTTGGGGCGGTGGTAATTGCTTACCATCAGGCGATACGTCTGCTAAGCGGATGGAAATCAGAAACATTTTACATTGCTCTGAATAAAGCAACAATACACCCGATAAAGTCAAGTAGCAAATGCAAGTAGTAGACCAAAAATCATTCTTTCATTACAAAATACTTAAACCACTTTTGCATAATACCTTATCAGAATTTCTTGAAATCCACGAAACTCTATTTGACATTTGTAGCCAACAATTATAGTAAAACTAATTTAATCACACGTATGTACATTAATTAAACTATAAATCAAGCTTCGGTGCCCTCAAAATGCCAAACGGGTGTCAAGTAAAATTATAAGAATAACCTATAAATACATTAGGAAAATATCTCGTGTATATATTCACAGTGGGTAGGCTTGATGTCGGATCAAATTAAAAAGTAAGTCAAGATGCAGGGAGGGGTGTTTGGAGGTATTTGCCTCCTTGCCTGCCTGGTATCTTGGGTGCAGGGTGAGGAATCAGATATTTTAAAGCAAGAAGAGTCAAAAGTAGAATTAATGAAAGGAAAGGAGTTATCGTCTGAAGATGAAGACTCGAAAAAACTGAAAGTAACTTCCAATGATCTCAATATTACCCGTGAGTATACAAACAGGATTGTTTTAATAACTTTTCATGAAACAAGATACCTCTACTTTATTATTCGCAAGGAGCAAATAAAATATTTGTGTTGTTTGGCGTGATAAAACTGTAAATGCTTAATTGAATTTAATAATTTTTGTTTTGAAAAATATAACACTCTCGCTAACCTGTTGATACTACATCAAGTTGGAGATTCTGACCGTTAAATCAAAAGTCATGGCTTCAATTTCCATTCAAGACAAAATTTGTGTGCTAAACCCGATCATGCTTATAAGACTTTGTTTAGATCTATCTAATAACAATGAGTATTTTGACAATGAATCATTTCGATACCATATACATACAATCTTTGTTCTGCTATAGAGCAGAACAAAGATTGTATGTATATGGTAACTAAATGATAGCATTTAGTTGAGGCCGTATGGAATAACAATAAATAAATCGAAGAATCAAAGCTAAAATATATGTATATATAGTATATGAAAAAAAACATGCTGAGTATCTTCTCTTTTTTTTAGAATTAACCGTACCATCAGAAAGTTTTAAAAAACAATTGTCATCAGAGGTTGCGGGTGATTCAAGCAACGGGTCACAAGGCAAACAAAAGACGTCACTTACTCAAAAGGATATGAACATCACGGATTTTAGTACTCGTTTTTCAGGAGATGTGAATCAGCATCCAGCATTAGGTGTCGTTGCTCTACCTGATCAACTTAATGATGACAAAACATTGCCCTCGTACTCATACAATTCTTTGACATCTTTTGAGGAGTCTAGACGTGAAACAAATGCAAAAAGCGATGGCAAACAAACAAGAAACGTGGATGGGAGTCAATCTAGTGAGAGTATGAATGAATACCCATACAGTCCACCCAGTAAATCAGATTCTAGTGAAAGTAATGATCTACGTAGTGGTGCTCCCATTTATTCACCTTTTGAAAACATCGGAATGAATACAGCTCAAGCATACGCCGGGGCTCTTACTGATAGCTTTTCTCAGAAAAATCAAGATTTCAATCCATACTCTTATGGCTATCCTCATGGACAAGACGTTAATGCTGGAAACTTAGCAACCGCTAATGCGTTTGCACAGGTGTCCAGTGGGTCCGCCAGTAAGTACAGATATCTGTTTCATCTTTTAATAAATATGACTAAAGTTATTATACATATTATTAAAATAACCGTTATTTTTGCCATGTAAATGATTTCTCATACTAATATAAATACCAATGTATTGAGGATATTTTACGAACATTACTTAACTTCAAATAAGTTAGTCAGTTATTCATTTCTCATTATAAAACTTTACTTTTGTTTACTGAAATATTTCGTATTTCAGGCGCACAAAGTTCAGCGTTTGTAATAGAGGGTAATAATTTTAATTTATTATAATTAATAACGACAGTTAATATTGAATAAAACTTAAATCATTATAAATGGTTCCAGATGCACAATCAAGAGTAATATGGCCTAGTGAGTTAATATTTCCAATTAAAATACGGGGTAAGGTAAAGAGTTCATCATGTCACTGTTCGTTTTAAGTAAAATACATTATTGTAATTTTTCTGTTTGATATATCTCGTAGGAAGTGAAAACACAATACAATGCAGCAAAGAAACCGAGTTGTACCACTACTGGTCCCGTTCCTTCGAATGTCTGGTGTGCGTCTGTCTCAATGTTTATGGTCTCCTACAACCAGCATGCGTTAAATGCTCAGCGTGTCGGCATCATACCCCTTCACAGATTCCAAACTTTTCTAGCGAAGAACAACCACCTTCTCTGCCTCCTGACTCCTTCGTACCTTTTCCTCTACCAGAGTCTTTCATTCCTATGCCTTTGCCGAATGTAGAGCCTTATCCACCTTCGGCGTTAGCACCATCGCTTACAGTAGAACCTATTAATGAACCAGATTTACAGACCACACAGCATCCACCGATGCAAGAAGGTACGTGTTTGTGATAAGCATAAACTACATTGCATGTTCGTATCATCATAACAGCATTTCATTGTACTATTCAAAAACATTTCCAAAAAAATATTATAATTACAGAACTATTGATGTAATTTAGTTAGCAGTTTTAATAATCATAAGGAGAATAACTTTTTTATCTAGTTTTTCTAACGGTCATAATATTTCTATAAAATTAGGATTTCTAATAGAAGGAAAATCTGTGTGAAATCAGCATATACATCATATTACAGTTAAAGCCACTTGCAGTCCACTGCCAATTGGAAAACCTTACACGAACCCTTTGCATCCTTGTCAGCTGTGCACATGTACAGAGTTAATTAATGAGTCTGGTGCAGTTGACGTCATAATTCAGTGTCAAGACAATCTTGAATGTGGTGAGTAATCAGGACCAATTAAATTACATTCACTCAACCTAAAAAAAAACTATGAACCCACGGTACAATATCATCCTTGAGTAACGCCGCGGGATAAAGCCGTTTTAGAAAATTTGAACTCAACATTTTGATGAAAGTACCATATGTACTCATTTGGTGATTTTGTTTATTTGTATAGATATTATATTCTCCGCTCTAAGAAGGTGGGCATAAATGCACCCCAGACACAAAAACATACTACTTTATTATTATAACTAATTACCTTATTAGATAAGAAATATAGACAGTTTTTTTGTAACATTTTTATTATATTTTCTTTACAGTGTTGCCTGCCGATGTCACACCTCTACGTAAGTTTCTATAATTAATAAATTGTGACGTAGAATTGAAAATAAGTACTTATACCTACATGTTTCGTTTGTATTTCAGCGCCCATTCCAGACATACCGGTTCCGGTGCCATGTAAGTCTTTTTAGCTGTATAGTTATTAACACATTGGCAATATTTAAATTTAATTCAAACGAGCAGATAAAGAAAAGCAGTTTTATGACCTTCATGTTCGTCATGGAACAGCATTTTAGATTAAGTATGTGACAACTATTCTCTACAAACTTTATTCAGATTAGCAAAAACATCTTGCCCACTTTCAAGATAATATTTCAATGTATAAATGTTTATGGATGAGAATATGAGACAAAAACTAGTATTGTCGTGTACATATGTATATAATTTAAATAAATGAGTTAGGAAAAAAAAACTACAAATATTATTTAGTAGTCTATCTACATTAGATACAAGTGACTTAAGAACTTTTGAATTAACTTCTGCTTATAATTGAGAATCAAAATAAAGTAATTGTAGAGAAAATATATTTTCACTATGCTCTGTGTTGACCACGTTGAGTAAAATTATAATTTTTATTATAATCTTTTTGGTGTTACACTTTTACAGTACCTGTTTGTGAAAAGTTTCCACAGCATGTACCATTTCCGCATCCAACGGAAAGATGCAAGGTCTGTAAATGTACCCTGGAAGTGTCACAAACTGGCGCTCTAGAGGAGCAGATCACCTGTTATCACGACACGGAATGTGGTGAGGGTTTTAGTAGATAAATAATCTAAATAAATACACATCTATAAAGTTTAAACAGAAATGTCTTTGCATTAGATGCTGTAACATTCAGTTATCGAAATCTTTAAATTAAAAAAAATTGCAGAATTAACACGAAATACTGCCATTACAGAAACAGCAACTCCACCGGCCCCACCTATACCGATACCTGTAGAGCCTTATCCCGTGCCTATTCCTGAACCAGCTCTTGAACCGATACGAGAAAATATATCTGTTCCAGTGCAGCCCCCAAACAGGATCAACTCAAGTACACCCGAAGAACTACGTAAGTGGTGTTGATGAATAATATAAAATAACTATAGATTTTTAAATAGAACTGTGGGCCAATACATTATTTCTAAGGAGAGGTCTATCTATGTACAGTAAAAGATTGCTATAAGCTGGAACTGAAATTATTGACTTTTATACATATAGATAAATATTGATCATCTGTCTTTAAATCATGGGCATACTTTGAAAGCTATTAAAATTCATGAAGTAATGAACAAGATTATGTCAGAGATACAACTGATTAAATTTACCATATTAATTACATATTGTTTTCAGTTTCATGGCCTCCTATATCAACATCACTTTCTCCGCAAGTACCCTTTTTACCGAAGAAAGGACCACTACCAGGACCATCACCCCGTAAGTGCATTACCGCAAAATTTAGGCAATAAATCATTTTATTCTACAAAATTATATTTAAATTGATTAGAAAGAAAGAGTTTTTTATAATAACATATTTATAACATATTTCAGATGACTCCTGTCGGCCTTATCCGCCAAACCAACCGTTCCAGCATCCCTGGGATGATTGTCAAATCTGCCAATGCACCGTGATTAAAGCTAGAGGCGTTGTGAATGTTGAGATTACTTGTTATACGAAGCTATCTTGCTGTAAGTATAACATCAGTGTAAAAAAGGACAAAAATCATGTTAATAATGATAAAATATTGAAATGTTTTAATTTCCAGGCATCGAGTCACCGGAACAGGCAATATCAGGTAAGGGGTGCATCAATAAATAAATTCTGCATCTATCCATGTCACATACGTATTTAATTTTAAAATCTCTATTTCAGCTATCGCAGGTAAATAATTTTAAAAGGTAAGCTTTGTTCGCTCTTGAAAATTTCGAATTATTTATAAAATTATTATTACTAACTTTACTAACTTTTATATTGCAGATAATTAATCGCAGTCTCTTTGGGATTAGAATAGTTGCAAAATGGCATGGTGAAAGTGATCGTTTTACCCCGGTGATAATAAAGGACGCTGCAAAAACCGTCAACTAGAACATTAAAAGCAAGCAAAGTAAAATATATGGTCAGTAGAGTCTTGCTATCGAGACTGAACACGGGTGGCATAAAAAGACGACTTTTTACAGTCATGTTAAATTTTGAAGCTGTAGATTTGATATTTATAGTTTATACACAATCCAACAACAAAGTTTTGCCAAAATGTAAAATTGGGATTTGAAACAGAATTATTGACCTAACAAAATTTATAAAAAATCAGTTAGTAATTCAGAATTATTACGGCACATTAAGGTTTAGTTCTGAAATTAAAGGCTGATCATTCAGAATATTTCTAATTAATTTCGCAAACACAATAGTTGCCGTCAATTAACTACAATTGAAATAACTGACGTGGCATAGATTGGTTCTTAAGTGTATTGATTCTCTGATGTCCATTCATCGAAGCGACTCGCCACTGACCACTGAACGTGATAGCGATGGTAATTGTGTTATCTATTCTGGTGCCACTTCTGTCCTCATCTTTTTATAGGGCGGTACAAATCATTTTAGTTTCGATCATGATTGAGGTATATATGTACAAATTAAGTAGTCTGGTTAGTACTACTTTAATTATTTTTTTTATATTTGAAACGAAGTAAAGGATTTGTCTGATGTTAAGTCATTATTGACAGCGGCTAGAAATTATCTTAATTCACCTATTCTTTGTAACGATAGCAGTCTTTATTTATGCAACGTGAAGATTTGTTTTCAGGAAAAAATAGACCAGTAGTTCTGCTCTGTGACCATCAATAAATTAGATTAAAATAAATTCTGTAGATGTCTTTTAGTCACAAAATAAACAAAATTTTGTTTACTGTTGTTACGTTCTTCGTGATTTTACTGACAATTTAAATTTCGTTTTTCACATAGAGAACGGCGTAGCTGACAACGGACACAATCAAGCCTTACAAAGTAACTATCTAAGTAGCTCTGTCAAACCAAGGATACCTATGAAACCCCATACTTCACATTACATACAAAATATTGACTTTTACAATCCAGGAAATGCTTATAATCAACCAGATGCTGCAGCTAATGCTATATCCCAAAACTTTGAAGATTCATTAAAGCAAGGATATGCTGCAGCTAATGTTATTTCACAAAATTCAGGAGATTCAATCAATCAAGGATATTCTGAAGCTAATGTGATTTCTCCAAATCCAAGAGAATCATTGAACCAAGCTCATGGTGTGTCTAATGCAGGAGCAAATAACTTACGTTATAACCAAGGTGCTCATAATTTAAAAGGTTTTGAAAATCAAGAATATGCTGCTGCAAATGCTATTGCCCAAAATTCAAGACCATATAGTTCAAAATATCTTAGAAGTCAAGATTCCGTTGAAGCTAATGATTTAGCTCAAAGCGATGTGGAGAGCCTATCGAATCATTTAACTGGACCAAATGCAAATGCAGCTTACAGTTCACTAGGATCCTTTGAAGCCTATAAAGCAAGAATTCCTCACAATCAAGGATACGCCAAAGGCAATGCTTTGAATCAAATGAACAATCTCCTTCACCCTGGGTCATATAAAACAGCAAACGTGTTTAGTACTAAACGACAAGCGCTAGCTGATGCAGAGGCAGAATACAGTAGCCTCCCATTAATAAGCCCTTATAATACAGGAGAAAGTAAAAATCCAGCGTTACTGAGCTCCATAATGACAAACGAAAAGCTTATATCTTCCACTTATGAACCTCCACTACAATATAATTCAAACAATTTAGATGCTGTACAAAATAATCCTTACCCTGAGGCAATTCCGCAGTACAATGATCGTAGAACTAATACCCAAAAATCTTTAAACACCGGACAATTAAGCCCAGGGTTTTCACAAAATCAAGCTTCAGCAAAAGCAAATGCTCAACACAGTAGCATTCTAACCAGCACTTTCAAACCTCCAGCATTATATAATAAATACAATCCATTGATATCACAAAACCCAGTGCGTGCTACTCCTAACGATATATATAAAGGAACTCTTTCAATGACTGACAAATCGCCATCAATATACAATCGATATAATTTAGGAGGAACTCAAAACAGTTTGGCTGGAGCAATTGCGGAATCACAAGATTATTCAATGTATTACCAGCCAGGAGCTTCATTTAGACCAAATTTGTATGGCTTTCCATACCAACCAAACTCTTATCACCAAAATCCCCAACCGCTCTACTCTAATAAAGTCAGTCCTGGAATAAAAAGTCAGTACAAGAAAAGCCCTGTAAAATATGCTGGAACTTATGACTTTAATGGACAGCCAGAAAAAATCTACAGCCCTCAAAGTGGTTTTAACCAGTATACGGGATATACGACTAATCTATATTCTTCACTTTATCCAAACAACTACGACATAACTCCTTTATACCATCCTGGACAATACGGATCAAGTAAGTTTATAATTATAATTTGATAACATTACAAGATGTGGTTAAACTTGTAATTTCACGTCAATAAATTATTTTACAGATGTTCAGAGTTCCGCAGAAGCATATGCTGCATCTAAATCACAATCTAAATCTGGTAATTTTTTTTGTTAATAAAAAACTTTCTGAATACCTACGTATTTAGTTAAAAATTCGAGGTATTTAAAAATATACGTACAAGGGACCTCACAATTGTTTACTTAAAAAACTCTCAGCTTCCGTATAATTTTTAACAAGCCTAACCTTGTAATACCGCGCATATCTCTCAACTTTTTGGACATAAATTAAAAATATATTAGGCGGCCAGATGGCGTAACGTCTGCCATGCAAATTACATTTAATCAAACTTTGAACCATCCACTACTTATTGAATTTCTCTAGAACCTTCTTTGAGAGAGCTTTGGAGTAGCTAGTTTTTAATTTGAGTTAGTTGATTCAAAGTTTTGGGACCCAAAAGTTATGGTTTGCATTAATTTTGTAGGTTACACTGTAGATTCAGACGAATCTCGGTGAAGTTATATAAACGATGAATGCGTGAGTATTACAATATCCTATAGATTTTTGATGTACCGATAAAGGAAAAGCGTGACTATCAGTTTCATAATTACATGAATTTATTTTTTCTAGGATATTTATACGACAAAAACGACGACATCGCTTGAAGATGGAATACAAGAATAAACAGATATAAACAGTGTGCTTAGCAAAAGATGCTTTAAACTCAGTTTTTACAATAAAGTAAAGCATCGTTACGTTTTGTTTTATTGCACTTTCTTAACCCTTAATAGGACCTGAAATCGTTCATAATAATTTTATCTGTATTAAAATTGTGTTCGGCTTTTTCGCAACCCGGTCATGATTTGGTCAAGAATATACAACGATCACATGCCTGTTTGGCAAATAATTGTAAAAACAACAGTTTCATATTTTATAGGTAATAAAAATATAAAGCGAAAAATTTATTTATTTGCAGGTAGATGTGCAATGTGAAATCTGACTGAAATATTTGAATAATGGTGAAATAATGTTATTCAATTTCTTTTTATTGTGTTTTATACATGGTATGTTCTTTTTTATTAAAATCATGCTTAAAACTTTACCATCAATACTACCTTGATGGTAAAGTTTATTCGACATATTGTTACGTGTTTACGCTTTTTCTAAATTAAAATTACTGTGGAGGACAGGGTTTTATGTCCCACCAACACAAATGTAGGATCCTCCGACCAGGCGAGGTGATCATGCCTGGCGGGCCGCGATCCAACGGTTAATATTGGGATGATGTGTATATGCTAATCGGTGTGAAAACTTCTATTGCGCGGGTCAAGATTGATAGTTTTGTGTAGTACGTTACTCCATAGTTTAGAGTATCTTCGGTAGATGGCACTGACATATGTTTTTGTTGCGACTGTATGTGGGAGACGCCACAATATATTTTAATAATAATTTGAATATTTAAATCTGGTTCAATAGCTATTAGAACACATTATTGACCGTAAGAGAATAACTTCATATTTATGGATCTCAATATATCATAGGATAATAAACTCTTGTTTGACATTCATAAGATGATAATAAAAGATATTAAAAATTGTTGTTTAAACTGCAAAATGATTGAAATTTCAGCTTGAATAAAACAACACAAGCACTTTTGGACTACCACTAAAGTGCATAACTTGATATTAAAGTTGAAACTACTAACAGATCTTGATTTACAGTCTCGAAAACTTCATATTTAATTTAATCAAATATTATCTCTTAGATGTTCATTAAATTTTAATATGAGAGAGGTATGAAAAGTTCAATGGAAATGTTATTGCACTCTACTAATGACCTGTGGTCTCCATAATATTTGGCTAAACATTTTCAATGGATGGCAAATCGTGATTCGTGTGCGTTTTTCTGAGAATCATTATGATATTAACTTTGATTATTTTCTTGAAGAAGAAAGGTTAGCTATAAATTGCCTTTCTTTGGTGTTCAAACATAAGTAAAGTATTATATGACCCTAATTCGAAAAACGTTTTATGAACGTATGTCTGTCACTAGGAGTCTTTCTTTTGGGGGCCTATGCATCTCGCACATTTTACTACAACAACGTTTTGTTAAATTACTTAGGTTTATAAAAGACAAGTATATAGTAAGTATACTGTGTATTAGATGTTCCTAAAATATTTCTTCCCAAGCAAACCTGCACAATAATTAGAAGTTGACAGTTATCCGAAAATTTCATTACTATGTGCATACATTTATATCAACTTATACCATAACCAATAAACATGTATCAGTAGTACCAGTACGGCAGGACAGAAAGTTTTTTATGTATGGTAGCGGATTAAAAACACATATTGCCACCACTCTTATTCATCCAGTGGGTATCGTAAGTGAAGAGCCACGCTTTGGCACGAATGGGCCGGCTCGACCGTTGTGATACCACGTGATGTGTGTTTACCGAGTGACTTAGGATACTGGAGGCCCATACCCCAACCTCTCGTCCATCCATCTCCCTATCCCACAAACGCCGGCAACGCACTTGTGATGCCTCTGATGTTGCGGGTGTCCATAGGCGGCGGTAATCACGTATCATTAGGTGATATGTTTGCTCGCTTGTTCCCAGTTTTATAAAAAAAATAAAATAGGAGAACATTATCACTGCAAAGAGAAGCAAAACTTTCAACAAACTCTATACTAACCCGTTTGGCCAGTGTGATAGGCCAAAACCTCCAACGAGAGAGACAACTGTCCAGCAGTAGCCGTTAACGATAATGATTAAATACCAGTAATTTACACATTAATATTAGTACTTAACGCTTCTCAAATGTCAACGATGTCTGGTGATTTATATGCTAATAATGAATTATATTAAAATTAAGTCAATTCAGCTACAAAAGAAGATGACAGCTTTGAGGTATCCAAGCTAGCAGCTCTCACGCCGTATTTGATGCATATCAACGATCTACCAAATGTAGCTCACTTCAAAGATGCAGAACACCGAGGGCCAGCTTGGTATGATTATTCTTTGAGGTCCAAGGAGTCAGCAAGTGACTTGGAGAGTGGTATCAGTTCTATAAGGTATTATTATACTTTATTTTACTTTTACTTTATTATTATACAGCAATTAGTTTTTAGTTTTGATCAAGTCGTGAACTATTAGGTAGCCGTAAAAGAGATATCTTTATAACTATAATTATTAAATTCTATTTGCATATTTTTAAAGAAGTAATTTACAAAGATTGACTAAAATACCACGACCATTAACAATTCTAAAATATGAATATTTATTTCAGTGATGCTTCAGATACAGAAGAGTCGACTGACAGTCGATCTTCAAGTTTTGCTTCGTCTAAAGATACCAGAGAACGAAGAAAAGTGTAAGATACCTTTTTAATTATGGTTGGAAAACCAAAAAGAAAGCTAAGCGGTACTCAATCTTTATAAGAACTATCAAATTAAATTAAGTAAGTCAGTGTGATGCTTAAAAAGCTTCTGAGGTTACCAGAATTCTTTACCACAAAACACTTGACGTGCTAACCATAGGCATTAGGGTTTCGGTCAGAAGAATGATTTACAGAAATAAATTTCTCATGTCTGTCTTCTTAAATTGAATATTCGTGACTAAAACGTGTATTTAAGTTTATATATTTTATATTTACAAGTATAAATCATGTAGGTAGAGGTATTACTGCAATTTTAGAACTGCTTCTGTAAAATGGAGCAAATCTAAGACCGTCAACCAGGCACTTAAAGGTTACACGGTGAAATGGAAGGAGTCGTATTCTACGTCAATAGAAAAGATTAAAAGCAAAAGCAACGGACTTATTCAGAAAGATTAGAAGTTTGAGCCTGTCCACATCAACTATACCCAAATTGATAATTGTCAAAAGTAGAATTGTTTATTTCATCTTGAACCATTTTAGTAAAGGTTTTTGTGCTGCAATACTTACAGTACTGATATGCATCGTGCTTGCACTCCTTGCCCCCACGAGATGATGAAAAATTTTAAAAACATCGGTATCAAATGGATCTGTGGCGCTTATCAGAGAGCCCGGCGCAGTTTCAAAAGCGTTTGCATGATGCGTTTTAGAAACTGTCAGGATGGAACTAGTGAGTGTTGATTCTTTTGTGCAACTTCATAGATATAATATATGGCCTATAACGTGGAATATTTAAGTAATGGGTGGATATGACGATGTTTAAGACGGACATTTGAAATATTTGGGTTTATCTAGTTACGAAAGTTATCATTCTGTCCGTCTAGTAATCTGGATTTTTTTATGGAATAGGGGGCAAACGAGTAGACCTATCACCTGATGGTAAACGACACCCGCAACACCAGAAGAGTCACAAGTGCCAACCTTTGAGGGATGTGGAGGGGTATTGGGAAAGAGACATATGCACATACACACACACACACAGAAACATATACACATATCATTGTTTTTCATCTGTACATATAAGTTCATTAATTATACTCGCTTTCTCTGTAATTGAATTTTTTCATTCTTCTTTCAGCACAGAACATTATGTATGCTTTCATCATCAAAACTAACATCATGAAAACAGTCTGCTATATGATTTGTCACTTAAGCAGTCGAATTATTTGGTTTCAGTGTTTGTGAAGATAGCTGATCATAAATGTGGTACTGGTGCTGGGAACAAGGGTAATGCTACATTAGCGTATCACGGGAAGCATTGGTTCTATGACTATAAAGTGTGATATACATAAATGTGTTTTATTCATTTCTAGCCCACAAACAAATCCAGATCTTATTTCGACCGATATCATATTTAACTTTATATGAAATTAGCTGACTCGGCAAACTTCGTATTGTTTTTTTTTGTAAATATTTTAACAATTTTTGAATAATAAATTATTATGCCTGCTTCTGTTTCATACAGGTAGTGAAAATAAACTTTTAAGGTTATCTCATAGCCGAGTGCAACTGGGCTATGAGGCGCTCATAGCCCAGTTGCACTCGGTGATTAGAAACAATCACCGAGGGTAAGCAACGATGGCGCGGTCAGTACCTGGATGGGTGACCGCTAGTGGCATGTCACTATGAGCGTCTCCGTGATTCGGAGGTCACGTTAAGCAGTCGGTCCCGGTTGTTATCATACGATAACAGTCGTGAAGCTTAGTTGGAGGCCTTCGGGCGGCTTAAAAACATCCAACGGCTAGATTTACGTAGCCACAACGTATTCTTGCCAGTCCCCAACCCGCACTTGGCCAGCGTGGGGATGTATGGCCCTAACCCTCTCCTGAGAGGAGACCCGAGCCCAGCAGTGGGACATTATGGGTTGTTGTTGTTGTTGTTAATTTCCTTCTGTATACACCTTGTCCTAACAATAACGAACACAACAAAAAAGAGAATTATCTAATTTGGTGCAGCCAATCGGAATTTATGCGCGCACATATATTTAGGTAATTTATTTTTATTTATACAGATTTATTAATAAAAATGCAGTGATGGTTTTTGTTTAAATCCTATATGGAACAACACTTTGTGTAATCCGCAAACTGTAATTCTGAGTCTGGATGTTCTTTGTGTCCGTTTTATGAATGTTTATAAAGACCCCCGAGACACTGGATTTATTCCTATTGCGGGTGTTGTCTTTGCGTATTTTCTTTCTTTTTTTCAGAGAAAAAAGAAAAATATTGTAAAGTAAAAATATTTGTTGGAGAGTTATGTTCGGGCACAAGTGGCTCAGCTTTCCAGAGCGATACCATAGCCTGATACAGTAAGGTTTCCCGAACACAAACTTCCACCCCGACTATTATAGGACTTAAAGAATTAAAAAGCACCTGTGACTCTTAATATATCCTACATGAACGTGGTATTTACATTCCATATTCTGACCGGCCTGTCGGCCAGATATATAATCCTTAAATTTACTTTTGCTTCAACTCAACTGAAACCGATTATACTCGTTTTCAGACGAATTAATTTTCATTACAATAAAAACCATGTGTTAGTCAGGGAGATCCGTAGAGATTCTTACCCCGTCGACAAAAAAAGATAAGGCAGACCGTCAACTATTTCAAGTCAGAAACGAGTACAATCTTATTAAGAAGTTAACTAAATAACTTGAAGTATTCTAATTAAGTAAGTGACTAAGATTGAAATGGTTGTTAAATGTATTAAATAAGTAATTGCTAAAAGCAATGTGATAATTTTAAAAGTTTTACAAAAACTATTTGCATTCTTGTTTACCCCTCGGAAAACTAAATGTGTGTGCTAAGAATGGGTTCCTTTCTAAAGTAGATAGAGTGGATTGATCTGGAACTACTCGACGGCAAGTCTAACGGGTTTATAAATTCTATATCTTTCTAATTATTCTTAAACTCAGTCACACAGAATAATATTTACCCATAAAACATTCTCATGTGATATATAGCAAGTAAAAGTAATAAAACCAATTCTAATACTACAAATTTAATATAGCCGTAAGCAAATCAGATATATACCAGGTCGTAAAAATCAAATTTAATCGCCATCAATTTCCCATGGCTTACAATTTATGGGTTTTTATAAAAAAAATGATTTATATGATGTATGTAAGTCATGGTGTGCATGCTAAGGGTTATTTTATTGTTACTTTTGGGTGAGTTAACTAGTCCTAAATGTTATTTTAATTTTAAAAGACAACTCGCACATTAGGAACATACATCTTGTGTCGCGGGGAACTTTATAAACATACATAAAACGGATTAAAAGAACACCCGGACGCAGAACAATAATTTGTGAATGTGTTACCCCATTTGGGATTTGAATCCACAACTCTTGACGCAGAAGACAGCAACGTCATCATTAGGTCGGAACTTTTCAGGCGTAGACTGATGACCTGAACCAATAAAAAGCGCTATTCCAGTACAGAATTATGAAGAAGAAGGATTTTAGACCTCCAGCCACCTTACTCCATAGGGAAAATGCACGAAAGAATATAATATATGCTTAGCCCTCACCGTTTTTGTGTGTAACCGTGGTATCGATCCGACATAGATGACCATCTAAACAAACATCATCAGGAAGCAAAGCTTTACTCGCGTTAAAAAAAGTTGATTATGAGTTCGATTCCCACTCAGGATAAAAATGTCTGTTACAATTGCGGTTAGTTGTTCCGTCTGAGTGTATTTGTCCACACTAATATTACAAATTCGAAAGTAACTATTTACCGCGATAACCGACATATACGTGGGAGGAGTCACGGGTAAAAGGTAGTATATTGTATGCATGTATTTAGAAGCGTGTTCATCAACAGTTTGGTTACCAGAATACAAGCTCTGTATAGTTTGGGTTAGGTCATCGTGCTTTAGAAATGTGAAGTTATATTTCCAGAACTTTTCCCACTTACATATGGTCTGACTCTATTTGAAAACAATCGGTAAAATATTTGTAATATTTTTTTATTATACCATGCTTATAATTTCAGCGGATCTGGCATTATCGGCTATATTCAAAGACGAGAAAGAAAAAACGGATAAAGTACAGAAGAAAAAAACAATGAAGACAGGCAAAAATGACCGATCAACGTCATCATCTTCCGTTGAAAAGAAGGGTAAACCAAATAAATACTACAAGCTAAAATAATAAAACTTAAGACCTCTCTCCATAAGCACCTAATCGGGTAATCATACGTCAAAAATACCTAACATCATTTAGGGAAAAAGCTGATATTCTTACACTGCTGTATGGATATTTACCAAACACAGCTAAGAACCACCGCTAGAAAACTGGCTTTTAAATAAAAAAAACCGCATCGAAATCGGTCCATCTATTTGAGAGCTACGAGGCCACAGGCAGACACTCATTGACAGCGATGTCAAATTGTAGCACCCCTCTTTTTGCTTTAAAAATAGTCTACATTAATTATTCTTTGACTTTTCTTTTATTAAATAATATAATAATATTTTTCGCAATAATAATTACAGCTTTAGCGTGGTTTATAGTTAGATACAAGTGCAATTCATGCGCTTTAGGTAGTAGGTAGGTCTCTCAAACTAAGTAGATGCTTGTATTTGGTGGCATTCTATGAGATTCTGAATTACAACTGCATTTTTGTATTGTATACAACGTTGTATACAATAGGGGAACAATTATAACAATAAATTTACATAATTGAAACATATAATGTTGAGTAAGTATGTATATTGGTGAGTGTTTGTATGTAGGGTGCTACTGAGAAAGTTAGTAAGTCATTCGTAAATATGTTATTTGGTAATGTACTAAACTAAATATTTTAACTAAACAATACGGGAGACTCTCTTTATTATTATTCTAACACTTAATTCTACCACCACCAAAATCAAATTATTTAGTTGCAAACCTAATAAACCATATCGATTTTAATATATACATCAATTATTTTTGAATTGAATAATGAAAATGTAATTTATAACAGACATATTCTGGATATGTCTGTTATAAATTACATTTTCATTATTCAAATGCCTATTTATACTTCGATAATATTACATGTAAATTGTTATTCATTGACTGAAAATTAAGCCAGCAGAAATGGAATCATTGGCGGATATTGATACTACCAATTTATATAATTTATTATGTAAATATATATAAGTTATGGTATTGGTACATGGCACATCTGACGGTATATGTCTACCTTCACCTATGGAAACATACGACTCAACTTAAAAATATGCTTTTAAAACTTTATATTAGTTAGAGTTGTTTATTTTTTAAGATCTTATTAAAGCTTTTGTTAAAAAATAGCCATGACTCTTTCAAACTTGACGGGAAACAACAAAAATAGCTACTTAATTAGAACCTTGACAAAGAATTATGTTATAAATTCACTTAGGGATCGCGTTTGGTTGTTTATAAAGACTTTTATTTTAACATAAAATTGTTTTATTTTTTTGTAGGCAACAAAGAAAGATTTTATATAAAAACGAGTTGTATGAAATGCTTCGTTGGTGGCCATTAATAGTCCATTAATGAATAAAGGCTTCTTCGTAATAAGGTGGCTTTGGCCTACCATACCATGCAGGCCAAAAGGGTTGATACCCCATGGGGTTTTTCACAAGTTTTCCTTGCCTTTGCAGAATTGTAGTGTTACATATTTTGTTCCCTTAGTCGCTTCTTATGACTCCCATGTGATGAATAGCAAAAAACGGTTTCTTTCACTATACCTGACATATTTTTGTAAAAAGACCTGTCATTAAATGTATTTACATAATAAATTATATAAATTGGTAGTATCAATATCCGCCAATGATTCCATTTCTGCTGGCTTAATTTTCAGTCAATGAATAACAATTTACATGTAATATTATCGAAGTATAAATAGGCATTTGAATAATGAAAATGTAATTTATAACAGACATATTCTGGTAAATAATTGATGTATATATTAAAATCGATATGGTTTATTAGGTTTGCAACTAAATAATTTGATTTTGGTGGTGGTAGAATTAAGTGTTAGAATAATAATAAAGAGAGTCTCCCGTATTGTTTAGTTAAAATATTTAGTTTAGTACATTACCAAATAACATATTTACGAATGACTTACTAACTTTCTCAGTAGCACCCTACATACAAACACTCACCAATATACATACTTACTCAACATTATATGTTTCAATTATGTAAATTTATTGTTATAATTGTTCCCCTATTGCTATTGTTTCCGACCTACGGATGATACAAGAGATTTTATCTTTTTCTTCCTAATCTCCTTGAAATCACATCACATTTCTTCCAACGATGCCCAATGCAAATATGCAGAACTACATTCTCTATTATCTATTGACGAGTGCTGATATCTACTTTTCTTATTAAATTTCGCCTAGAGTAGTGTGGATGATTCCAAAACCTAGGTTGTTGTAGAAGCTGTTCAGACCATCTAGCAGAAATAGGTAACGGCATGATTGTCATATAGGTTTGCACACAGACGAACTTTGGACTTAATAAATCATTATTTTTTTCATATTACTTCTATGTACGTGAAATAAGAGGAATCAAGCAGCGGCGATAGTCTCGAGTTAAACTTCTCCGACTCATCTGGCAGTAGCAGTGGAAAGAAGAAGAAAAACAAGAAGTCATCTAAAAAATACCAACCCAAATCAAGCAACGAAAGAACAGGATGGTAAAATGAACATGTTTTTAATTATATTTCGAACATCTGACACACAACGCCATTTGAATTCACACATATTTGACTGACAGAATATTTATAAATATTAGAATACACACAGCGTCATAGAAAACCGGTGTTAAACAGCGCTTGCGCTGTGTTTCACCGAGCAAGTGAGGATACCGGAGGTCCATACCCCTCCCCCCATCCCCATCCTCCCCTTATTTCCCAAAGTCCGGCAAAGCACTTTTGACGCCTCTGGTGTTGCAGATCTTCATGGGCGGCAGTAACCGCTTACCATCAGGCGATACGTCAGTTCGTTTGCCCGCGTTTCTATAAAAAACACTTGCAAATGTTATACATAGAAAAAAAATTACAGATCATACAAACATTTGATCGAGCCAAAGACATCGAGCACAGCAGTCCGTTTTTTAAATTACAGCGATCAACAAAAGCAATAATGAAACCTTCTAATAAAGGATGTACACATTTGTCTGGCAACTGTTATATTTATCAACTTAGAATAAGGTCGTATTGATTAAAAAAACAGACTGCGGAAAGTAATAAATGGAAAGTAATCAATTGCTCGCTTCTCTTGTAATGTGTACTGTGCTGAGAGGCACAACTTACATGGTTGTACCATGTAGGTTGTGTGATCTACAAATTAAACTACTAAATCTGGGTGATTTTTTGTCTCTTTTTTATATAATAGGCGGCAAACGAGCAGATGTATAGCCTGATGGTAAGCGATTACCTCCGCCCATGGACATCTGCAACACCAGAGGCGACATAAGTGCGTTGCCAGTCTCTGGGTGATGGGAAGCGGAATGGGTTGTGGTATGGGCCTCCGGTATCCTCATTCATTCGGTGAAACAGCGCAAGTGCTGTATCACACCGGTTTTCTGTGGAGTCATGGTATCACTTCGGTCAAGCTGGCCCATTCATGCCGAGCAGGCTTTCCCACGGTAAGTTTCATGTGTATTTGTTAAAGTCCCCTGCGACACAGAAATATTTCTAGTGCGGAGTTGTCTTTTATAATAAAAAATACTTATTCGATTTTCTAAAAATACGTTCCGTATTATGTATATCTTGAAATAATTACGTAAATTTAGAATATTGATAAACATTATACTGTATTGTCTCAGGAGAAAATGGCACCGTAAATGTCAGCAATGTCCAGAAGACATGCAAAAGAAGTGGCGAGATCCCAGCATCCTATGGATCTGTGCTGGCTACCAACGAGCTAGGAGGTCTTTCAAGAGCCTCTGCATGATGCATTACAGGAACTGCCAAGATGGAACCAGTAAGTCACCACATTTTTATATGCTGACATATATAAGAATTGATATAAAGAATTATACATATAATCCAAATTTACTCAGCTTTAGCTCCGAATATCGATAGTCCTTACTCTAGGAATTACATTTTGGCCTAGGTTCACCTACACTACGCTGGTCAGGATAAGACGGTTTTATAAGGGTTGTTTCACGTTATAGTTCTCTTTGCAGGAGTGTTGTCCCACGTAGTTTGCTACCTGAGTGGTCGACCGATCAAGGTTTAAATTATTATTATTTGGAATTCGGGATGGTTTTAAACAATTTTCTTTATTCCTTACTGAACCCTTGAGGTGGAACTGTTTTTTCAAATATAAATAGCATCAAAATAAAGTAAACGAGGACCAATTAGTAGAACCTATTAAATCCTCTCATACCTCGTAGAATTCTATTGTAAAAATCATAAAAATACAACTTAATGGAAAAACTTGTTACCCGACTAAGAAAGAAAGAGGGTTATGTTTTTTTGAGTGTATGTATATTTCTTTGATACGCCCTAGACCCTAAACGGCTTGTCGTGTTTTTATGTGAGTGATGTCAATAGATTGGTCTTAGTCGTGAGAGTGACACTGGACACTATTAATAAAAACAAAAAAAGAATCTTTTCAATTATTTCTATCTTTCAGTTCTTCTATGAATTAAATAAAAATAGCAGATATTGACGTAGTAAAATATTCTTTGCTATATTCCAGGTTTGTTCCAGATCAGAATCTGGAATCAAACCTGGAATATAGCCAAGCTTATTATCCCGTCAATATTTAAGTACTTAGAGTTATAGAGCAAAATATTTCTTAAGGGTATGAAAATTGGTCAAGGTACGAATGTAATTTTCTTGTTTCCCAGTGTTCACAAAAATAGCAGATCACCGGTGTCCAAATGACACAGACTCACCACCTAACTACAGACATGGCGATCACTTTTTCTACGACTACTCTGTGGACCTCAGCATGGATTCTTCTGAGTCGGGAACCGACGACTCTTCGAGTGAAACTAAGAGCAAGTCTACCTCAATAGACTCAAAGTCTTGGGATTCCGACAAATTCGCAAGCTACGAGAGGAAGGTCATAAATGACTTAGCGTTTAGAAGAAAAACTTAAAATAAAACTTTTATTCTTATCATCATCTATATAAAAACAGATTGTTTCTGTGCATTTTTTTTCATTTATTTGTTCCAACAAACTTTAGTGTTGCAAAATTAAAATATATACCACTAAAAATTAATTTTCCTACCTGTATGCAAATGAAAGTTGACTATTGACATTTCTCTAAGAGGCTGCATCAGGAATGAGGTGATCTATCAGATAACGAAAGTCATCGACATAGTCCACCCGATTAGCAAGTTGATGTAGCAGTGAGCTAGCCATGTTAGTCGCAGAACTGACAACCGTTAGGGAAAACGCGTTCTAGAGTGGAGACTACCTTTTGTCAAACGTAATGCTCGACGCCCATAAAACATAACTGTTCACTCCACCTGAGTGAACATTTACACAAGATGCGAGAAATCTAAAATCGATCAGGGTAGCGTGCAATGGGAGAGACCTGTATTGAATTGTGGGCTAATAAGTGCAATTGATACTTTTACTAAGTTTAATATTAATATAATATATTTGCTTAAAATGTAGGCAGTAACACACATAAATAATCGCGTTGAAGCAAGTTTTAAGATGGTGTTAGGCAATTTGTTTTAGCTTATCCTTCATCGCTTCACTTTTCTAACTATATCTTAGAACAGAGAGTAGTATATCATACTCATATCCATCTCGGAAAAATATTACGATATACTTGTAGACTGTACGAAAAATATACCATATGCGTTACATAAATCAAGTTCCATTATCTTACATCGGATCATAAATCCACATTGCGTCATACAACCATTAATCGTTTGCTCAAAGCAATTTGTCATGCAGACAGACAGACAGACAAGTGCGTGATGATACACTATTGCAGTCTATTCCTACAACGCATATGAGATCTTATGTCTTACACACTTCAATCCAAAATCGTTGAAACGAAATGCATTTGGAATTTCGTACGTAGCTTGACAGACAGGGAGAATTTTGCAGTTATTTTGAACTCTACGTTGTTCGCGTGATGATTGCTTTTTGTTTGATGTAAGTGGAAGCACTAAAAGGTGAAAATGCATTTGTAATGGTTCAGCTACAAAGTGTCAAATTTGGCGTCATTGGTTTAACATCAACTGTTTTAATGCTTTCTTCTAAGCGGGATACCTTTAAAACCATTTTTCTACCATAAGTTAATGAAAAATATATGATTTATGGATAATATTTAAAAACTCATGTTGCGGTACTGATCATATAGAATTTTTTAACAGGGTACAAATCACTTATCACAAATTATTACCTCATTGTTTTCTTGCCTTGACTTCATATGTTTCTGCAATGTTTAGCTAAACATTGTAATTTACTTGCCACTTTAAGGAGACATTAATAGTTTACATTAAATTTCCCATTCAGGGTAAGTAGTTATTTGAACGAGAATCATTGCAACATTTGACTTGTGATTTGAATTCCCACAATCTCTTTTTGTGCCGCATTATCAACCGTTATCAAATTTCTAAATATACATATGAGGCTCATTGCGTGTAATCATGTATTTACATAATGTACAGTTTACCCAACAAAAGAGGGTAGGCGAAAAAAATTCGAGGACCGTTAGCAAAAGAAGTGTTAAATATGTAATCAGCATATTTGAAATTTAATGCATAAGCAATGCTAATGTAAAGATGAAAAGAGACTGAAATATTTTTAGGTGTCTGGTAATCGGAAATGTAACAGTCAAAAGTAAATAGAAGTTACTTATTTTGAAATAATAGTGAAGATTAAGTCAAGTCACCGTGACACGACAATTTTTTAATACTATTTCTAGCATGACTGAATTAAATCAAGTCGGTTTAGTACAACATTTATATTTAATGTCTTTATAAAATAACACTTAAAATAATAAATCGTAAAAATAGTAGTTTTTTAATTAGCATGAATCTAAAATATTGAATTAGGATTTTCATTCTTACACATCATAAAAGTTACAAGTGAATGCAATAAATAATTATCTAACTTTTTTGCTGTCTCTCCATATTTATTTTTTCACGTATCACAGGTGACAACTCTCATTTGTGGCTCGCTTCAGAGTAGGGTCTGAACAAAATATTACTTCAACCCACATTTATTAAATACGCCTTATGAGCAATGTCTTAAAGATGAAATTAGAACGGCACAGTATAAAATAATTGTAAAGTAATTTATGTGTTTACTTTACGGCAATAAGTAAGAATAGTGCGATATAATTTTGTGACGTCATATTTTATAATTTTAGATAATTTTAAGAATGTTCTTTTTACATTTACTGCAGTTGGGCGCGAGAGAAACTATTTTGCTAGTTGTCGTTTGAAATACAGGCGTAGCCCCGATTTGCAATAGACTCTAAAAGTTCTATGCTGTTAGTAAATCAGTGCGGTACATACCAATTACCTATGCTTATGATACAATACACCCTAATAACTAATATGGTCTTCATATAAAAGGGTGTAGAGTACTATTTATTGGTCAAAAGTCACTGAAATTAGGTATATACGGAGAACAAAATTATCATTTTCAAACCACTAGACTTTAAGTGATTATAACTTTTAAAAACTATATTTTAGATATGTTTTCATGCCACACAAAAGAATATTAATCATGTCAATTTAAAAGTATAATCCACTTCACTGAGTCTGTTACCAACCATCATTGTTATAAAAGGTATTCTTGACCTCTTTCAACTTCCAATACCTCCATACAAATAGAAAGTTACTCCCAATTAGACTAGAATTATTTTCCAAATCGGTTCATAAATAATGAAGTTCTTAGGTAACAGTCAATTTTCTACTCCAACCCAATCGACGAACTATATTTTCTTTTAGACAGTTATAGAAATTACATGTAATATAAGTGCTGCAAGAACAAGTTTAATCTAGTATCTGTTGACGTCACAGCTGTGGTGGGGTGGCCCTCTGCGTCAATGGTTAATCAGCGGCCCCTGGTGGCTACATGTGGCTTGATTGAACCATCGGACGACACGTAGCCTAACACCAATGTGAACGAGGATTGGTAATTAAATGACTGACGCAATATCAGTGATAGGCTTTGGGAAAAATGTTGTTGGTTTACAGTTTTTTATGGTTTGTATGGACTCGACTAGCTCTTGGAATATTAGAGCTTGATTGTACTTGTAAATATTTATTTTTTGGCACTGCTATAAAGTTAATGTGGAGCTAAGGTATTCAAATGATACCGTGGGAAAGCCACGCTTCGGCATGAATAGGCCGGCTCGACCGAAGTGATTACACGGCCTTGCAGAAAACCGGTGTGAAACAACGTTTGCACTGTGTTTCACCGAGTGAGTGAGGATACCGGACGCCCGTTTGTGTGATCCATAAATTGTTTTTCTAAGTCTGGGTGTACTTTGTGTCCGTTTCATGTATGTTTGTAGATAAGTACTACTTTGTTAACTAGTAGAGTAACACTATGTATTTTTCAAAGTTAAAGAGTTGGTTAAAAGCGCTAGTTTCAGGAACTATTGATTTAATAGCCCATTTACCGAACAAAGCCACTAATTTAAGCTATATCATATCACATTCCAATAAATATTAGCGGATCATTAATGAAAAAGAGTAATTATTTTAAGAAATGTATAAGATTCCAAGAGACAGATAGATTTAAAAAAAACGGTAGAATGTAATAATTTTTACTCTACACAGATGCTGGTAGGTAGTTAGTCTTGCCAAAGTTATGAAAAGATATAGCATGATAGTTAAACTTAAATTGGCCGTAAATAGGCCAAACACAAATGAATAAGGTCGAAATTATAATATTTATAATTAAAGGTAAAAGGCAAAGCACTGCCAAAAATCGCGTTTCCTACGGCTGGGTGTCATGTGCTGTAACTTACCCGTCTAATATTCTGCAGTGCCCCATTACAGTCAGCCATCATGAGCACACGACACAAGATAGCCGCTCCGTAATGAACTCGTGTCAGCTAACCAAGCTAACGTCGCTATATGGCACCATTGAGGTACCATAATATCCATAACTGTGTTGATCGAATTTGCGACTTCATCAGTTTAAATAATGAAAGGTTCACTTATAGGTATATGCGGGTAGGTTCTGGGTGGCACCTGTACCTCATTATAAAAACTGTTCTTGGATCTCTTCTTTCTTATGCCTAGAGTGGCACACTGTGTGCTTTTAATCGATTTATGTCAAAAATGAGACCGTAAACCCATGTCTCCTTTAGCAAACTCAGTGAAAACAGGGAACCAGTGAAAACGCTGGAAAGATTATGTGAGGTGAGAATTGAAGCCAGCAACAGTTTTATATGTTTTCGTTTATATTCCTAACAATAGATTGCAAAATATACAAGTGATTATGTATCAGTTGATATTCTTTCTTACTGCATCAATTTCACAGCATTTCTCTTTTCAAAGCAAATCTCTTACAACAAACAGTTGTCTTACCTTATTCGAAGTTTTTTCTTTGGCACTGTTAAAAAGGTTTCAAAATAGATAATCTAATCTTACTTGTATGTCTCGGTACAAGTCGAAATTAACTCGAATTACGTTACCTGGAACAAAATAGAATATTTCTTAGTTTCATATATACACTTATCACATTAGTATTGAAAAATATTTACCATAACGAGTGATACTGTTTGAGCGAAGCAGCAAGCAAAACTTAATAGTTTTATTAAAAATAACATATTCACCTCCAATGTGGTGCTCAATTATCATCCAAATCAAACAAAGTTCAATGGTAAACTCGTAACAACTTACAATAACTTGAACCGGGCAGCTTTATTACACCATTCGATAAAATATATCTTCGATTATTTAATCGAATGGTGTCGACATCCCTCGTCCACTAGCTGTGGCTAAAACTAAACTGCAGCCTGCTAAAAAGGTATTCGGAACTTAATTGGAGGCTATATCGGGTAGCGCTTTAATCTTTATATACTAGACTTCATTGCTAATTTAAAGAGCTGATGAAGACAATACGATTTGTTATTAATTGATATATTTGGTTCCCTCTGCCAAAAATGAATTTCTCGATGAGAATAGATTGGAGAAGCCTAGGATCGAATCTAAATATATCTATATCAAAGCTATCGTTTTCATTTCCAGGTTTATGGGATAATTTTTCTAACATACTTTGATCTTTTAGGCGGTTCTTATGACACTTACAAGATAAATAAGTATACTAAGACTTTATATATTTCATTTGTAATGGCCATTTTTGTATCAAATTTATTATGCATGTAACGTAATTCGGTAAAAGAACTTTTAAAATGAAATTTCTCAATTTTGACGGGTAATTAAAAAAATAAATTTCGGAGATTAAAGTATCGTGATCGTGACGTTCATAAATAGTATTTTCCAAATATGAGTGAAAACTGAAGACATAGTAAACAAATAAAAATCAGTGTCTTTATGTTTATGGTAATGATGAAATTTTGATATAAAGATCACGTTCAATTCACCTCTGTATAAACTTTAATGATTTAGGCAACAGAAGGTATTTAATAAAAAGAACACATTTCTCTTGCTCTTTCCTATCACACAGTTTCTTGTTTTATAGGTACATAAATAAATCTCACGCGGCATATTATCGCAACTTAATTTTCTACACGTTGCGTCAAAAAATCGCATAAAATAACCAAGTACCCGGTTACGTCGGAACTTCGAGCGAGTTTTCGTGAAACAGTTATTTTTTATCGACGCCATACAGGCAGTAACAGGCCATAACGCAGGACATCTGGACGTAAAATACGGGCCGCGATACATTGCTGCGGTTATACCGACGCGTAATGGAGTGTTACTATTAATGCACGAAATGGAAATTTTGGCAAGCGATCGTGCAGCATGATAGATGTGTGGTTTTGTGGGTGAAATATAAGAATTTGGTTTATTGCGAGTTAATTTCAAAATATTTTGCTCTGGTACATCTCATATAAAAAAATGTCTTGTTTGGTACCAAACTTCTCGGATACGGCTAGACCAATTTTTATTAAACTTTGTAAGCACATCGGGAAGGTCTGAGAATCGGCCAATATCTGTGTTATATAGTATTATATCAATGGCGAAAAGCGGTAATGTTATATCTCGAAATATTCATAATTACACCAGAGCCAAAAAAAATAATAGACACAGAAAGAGGAGGTTATCAATCCGACTGTATTTTTTTATGTTTGTTACCTCATAACTTTCGACTGGGTGCATCGATTTTGATGATTCTTTTTTTTATTTGAAGTCTGGTGCTTTCCGTGTGGTCCCATTTCCATTTGTTCTTTTTTATATAATTTGTAATTGTATATATTTCTATACAAACCTCACATAATAAGACAATGAGAAACCGACGCTGTTTTTTCTTGATCAAAACTATGCCAAAGTCAGATTGTCAAAATTTCGTGATACGACATTTCCGCTTTCTACCGTCGATATAGATTTACATGTCACAAAATTAGTCTATAAAACGTAATATCGGTTACTTAACATAATTGTTTCATCTGAAATGAAAAGTTCTATTCTATCTATCTATTTATTTAAAAAGGTTAGTTGATTGTGTGTTAGTTGTGGAAGTAAGTCATGAAAACCTAACAGGATAATGAACTTCTATCCTATTTAGGCTGTTGAAAATTTCGCTTACGTAAAAGTAATTTTATTATTCTGAAATATCTTATATACAAAAATAAATAATATCTAAAATTGGCTTTAACTGCTTCAAAATCAGCATCAAAAATCATCACTTCGTCATAAGACCATCCAATCTTTTCCGTAACGTAACGACATTCCCTATGTTACACTTCAGTGTGATGGTCACCCTTACATAGAACCATAACATTAATACGTCCTGTACCCTTTCCGTTATATCGTGGATCCGTACTTTGTTAATTTTTTGCGCTACAGACCCCTATATCTCAAAACTGGAAGGTGTGCAAACAAAACATTATTAAGTGTTACAATTATTTATGTTTTCCTTGTTTTTTACGGGGTCCTTAAAAGAAGGGTAAAAAAGTATACGTTTTATTTTTATCGAGTTTTTTTGCAATGGAGCGATTTATATTTGTTGCCAAAGTATAGTGTTATTCAAGAGAAAAAGTTTATAATGTGTTTTATATGCATTATTTGATGTGATAGGTACGATCGATTTTAGTTATACATTTATTTGTCACACTCACACAATATATAAATAAAATAATAAATAGAAAAGAAAGAAAAATAGAACATTTCAGACAAGATTAAACTAGGTACATACAACCATACAAATAAAAACAAAACAAACAATAAAAAAATGCATTTCCTTCATTCGGAATAAACAGCCTGTGTTGTGGCGGACTTACATAAGTACATGTAACGTACTCAAAGAACATCAAGACTCAGAACAACAATTTGTGAAATACCCAAAGTGTTGTAGGATGTTGGATTTGAAACCACAACATTTGGCGCAGTAGAAAACAGCGTGGCGGCCGCTTAAACCACTAGGCCAACCGTGCAATCAATTTATCTATACTAATAATATTACGAAGAGGTAAAAAATTTTCGAACTTTGTGTTAGTGTATATTTTGTAAACGCAATATATGTCATTCTAATGTTAATGTCATATTGGTTGTTTTTCATCTGTGATGTGTGGCAACACTGCTCTTGTACGCTGTTCTGTGTGTGTCGAAAGTTATCTCCACATGTTATCAAAATACATCGCGGTTTATACTAATGATTAGTTTTCTTTATGCCCAAAACCCATCACTTTGTATGATTGTGGGCGTATTCTTCCGCATTATTGATCCGATCATGGAATAAAAGTGACGCTATTCAAAAGTAACAAACGCCAGATTTTATTATGATTGAACAAAAAATTCAGTTAAAAATAATAGTACTTATAAATCAAGTCGAAGAAAAGGGGTTAGGGTATGGGTCTCCGGTATCCTCACCTAGTCGTTGAAACACAACGCAGGCGCTATTTCACACCAATTTTCTGTAAGGCCGTGGTATCACTCCGGTCGTACCGAACCATGCATGCCGAAGCGTGGCTCCCCCACGTTAAATAACCGAATCATGTTTCTATCATTTCGGTTAACAATTTCAAGAACATAAGCCCTTTTATTTGGGTTTAAACATTATCACATATAATCTATTAACCGAATACAAAGATCATATATTTTTATGATCTGAGACCGAATCAATGAGTAACCGTTTGAAACGGTTACGGATTGATTCGGTAACCGTTTATAATCCATATCACACATGAGTTTTCCGATCTCTGCGTCTCGTGAAGCGGACAGTTAATAAAGAAACAACATAAGTATCAAAATGTGCGGAAAACTCTATGGTTTTATACAAAACAGTTTCTATTGAAGTTGGTTTACACTTTTGAATCACGATTCCCGAGGTGGATCGTGTCCGAGCCCTAGTTTTATCAGAGCTCTCTAGATGAAAAAGGTTTAATCAGGAGCGGATGGCGATTTTAAAAACTAAAAAAGTAAAATGTAGTTATCATGCATTAACGTACAGATCACCTTTTCAACTACATATTGTCAAATAATCTGTAATATTTATTTAACAAACAATGTTAGCAAACAAGATATTGTTGATGTTGTGGTTATTGATACTGACTGCTAAGTCAGAGGTCGTGGATTTGGTTCCTTCTCAGGACAAATGTTTGTGTGTGTACACGATAATTTGTTCTGTGCCTGTGTGTAATTTATCTGTTCCATGAAGTGGCCGTATGTAAGATGTGGCAGAATTGTTTTTATTCTGATTGAATTTTCTTTTTTTTCTTTTACAATTCCGTCAAGGGATGAATCCTGTGTTGCGGGGACTTTACAAACATACATAAAATGGAAACAAAACAACAACGCATAATGTCCCACTGCTGGGCTCGGGTCTCCTCTCAGGAGAGGGTTAAGGCCATACATCCCCATGCTGGCCAAGTGCGGGTTGGGGACTGGCAAGAATACGTACGTTGTGGCTACGTAAATCTTGCCGTTTGTGCTACGTAAAATGGAAACAAAGAACACCCAGACTCAGAACAAAAATTTATGGATCACCCAAAATGTTGTCCCATATGGGATTTGAACCCAAAACACTGTGCAAAGTAGAAAGCGGTGTAGCGACCGCTTAAACCATTTTTTTTACGTGTGGAAACCCCCTCGGGCCGTCACCCCACCGGGGATTGCGGCAAGGTGTGTCGGAATCGAACCGACTAAAACCATACGGTGTGCCACTCTGCGCCTGAGACGGGAGGGATCCAGTAACCGCTTTCTTACGCCATCCGGACCCCTCCCAGAACCGCTTAAACCACTAGGCCGACCTCGCTGTCCTAACTCATTATGTTTATTTTGATTTAATATTTATAAAAATAGTAATAGTTACAATCAAAAAATTGTATATTATTTCGGAACTCAGCAGTGACTTAGAAAAAAACACATTAAATACTAATTAACTACTAATTTCTATGCTTTAAATAGTGCAGTTATAAGCTCTACCCCTATCGCTCGTAGCTTACACCACCCGCTCATAAGGCCAGCAGGATATCTCATAAATAAGGTATGCGATACACGCCGAGCAGTTTTTGCGTTTAATAGATTGCGCGCACATGACGGACGTACCCGCCACGCTAATAACGATCTTATTATACACGTTCAAATATAATTGGTCATTATATTTGTATTCTATAATTACTACTATTTACAGTTACATTTAGAGACTTTTAAAATTAAAAACTTGGCATTCGTAAGGATTGCCAATAGACGTGAACACTTATGACTTAGATTTTTTTAGTAAAATTAATGAGTAAAATTAGTAGTATGTAGAGTACATTAAACATTAGTATGTCGGTGACGCGAACACATATCATCAATGCGGTCAAAAAGTTTTTGACGTCAGCATATCGGTGACGCGGTGACGCAATGTACTCCTGCCAAAAAATCCTCAAAGCGGCTAAATAAGTTTTCACTTCAATAATAGTATCATTTTGAGGTACAGATCTTATCGTGAAATTTAGTACCAAAAAATGATTTTTTTAATGTAATCGCGGGCATACGAGCAGACGTATCGCCTGATGGTAAGCAATTAGCATCTGCAACACCAGAGGCGTCACAAGTGCGTTTCCGGCCTTTGGGGAGGAGAATGGGGATGGGAAGAGGGGCTGGGGTATGGGCCTCCGGTATCCTCACTCAAGAGGTGATACACATCGCAAGCGTTGTATCACACCGATAAAGCCGGCCCATTCATACCGAAGCATGGCTCTCACACGGTTTAAATTAAATTTTCGCACTTTTATTTAGGCACTTGAATAGGTTAATATTATGTGGGTCACCATGCTGCATTATTAAGTTGTATGTTCTATAGTCATACAACAACTTAATACTTATGGTTTATTTATTTTATTTATTCCGCCGATATACAATAGTACATGAAGTTATATTATGTACTATTGTACATCGGCGGACTTTATACCCAGGGCATTCTCTACCAGTCAACCTTAGGGTGGAGTAGAAATCTTGTGAGGTAGGCACACATAAGTTATACAACTCCGAATCTAAGATACATAAATAATCAATATACATACATACGTATATATATAAAATATACTGTACTTACAATTTACATTATATTCACACACTATGAATTTTACAAATTTGGTTGGCGTGTTATCCTTTTGATAATTCTAGCATATCACATAAAAAGAGTTCATGTACCTTCTTTTTAAATGCTAAACGGTTAGTGGACTTCCTGATTTCAAATGGGTACCAACCTTATCAGAAACCTAGTTATTCAAAATATTTACAATAGAACATGCCACAAGACCAGTATCATAAGCTCCATTAGCTGTTCGCTCCCCCATAAATATTAAATAGTGATGCTGAAGCCGCCAGTCCCGCGGCCCGGTCTACATTCAGACATAAATAGGTTACCTGTGAAGGTATGTCCGCCACCGGAGCACGGTACACTCCTCAACATCTACTTGTTCTAGATTATATATTTATTGGTGCACTTCTCGCGACTGTGTACTAATATTCTCTTTTCATACTTTAATATGTACCTAACACCTTTTTTTGAGTGTAAGAAAGAATGCTCAAATATATCGGAGTCTTCCAATTCGGTTCTTGAATACGAGTTCATTAGTATTTATTGGACACAGTAAACACATATGGTCCTTCGAGCTAACTATTCTGATTGGCACCCTCGCATATAATATATTTTCTTCTTATTCACAAAATTTGTCGTAAGGCTTCTTAAAAAACTCAATAACATTTAAACTTAATATTTCCAAAGTGTAAATGGAAACACTCTTACTACGCCTTTATGATAATATACCTCCCACAATATCTCGCACCTAGTTTACGACGTGGAATCGAATTTTCCCACTAGTGGGGTTATTTACAGATAGATGAACGCTCGATGGTGAGACAAATTCAATAAGTGCCGTGTCACTGAAAGAAATCTGATATTTTCGAACTTTATTCTTATAATAGGATCCAGTATTAGTGGGGAGATATTTACTTGCGGCAGGCGGCTGATATAGGAAATAATAGGTATCTAAATTCACTATATTTTAGGAGAAAAAGGCAAAAAGGGATTGAATTTAGAGTAAAGGAGCCTGTAGGGGATTAGTTGGAGAGATAAGGACAAATAGGATGAGTGTTGATTGAGGAAACGTGACATTTATTGAGGACTTATATTGAAGGAATTATATATCCTCCAGTTTTCTCCTGATTAATTTCGTTGCGGGTTCCTAGACAGTTTAATTTTTCCTAGGACTTTCCGAGTGTCATAACTCGCTATGTTCGTGGATCACTGCTGTCGATTTTGGTGTACAGGAGTTACGTGGTGGGCGTGGGGAGGAATTAGTCGCATTGAAAAATAAACAAGTTAATCAGGACAGCTGAAAATAAGATTAGATAGATATAATGTACCTGTATAAGGTAAATATATCAATTTACAATTAAGTTAAGACAGACATTTTTATTACGATTGACACTAGGAAAATCTCAAATCCAAAACCTTCAAAATAATATTTGTTATTATTTCTTATAACAAAATTCAAGAGACTAGCTAAAATCAAGATTTATCTGAAGCGTAGTGAGTTATAACTCTGCAGCCACATCCATCAGAATGAAGACGTTGTTAGCGTCGTGTCTCGTATTATTTTAATCAACGCTACGCTACAAAAATGTTCAATAACATGGCTCCGCACAGAGCTTTGACAGCGTTCACGCATAGCTGGGGTTTTTGTTATATCTGTGGTACAAGGTAAGAGAGGTAGCGATGGCGAGCAAAATGAGTATATTGAGTTATAAGCATTGTGCACCTTTCTCTATATATATTTCTTTATTTAGGTTACATAAAAGGTTTTCCTGAACCCCAATTCTGGATTTACCAGAAATCTAATTAACTTTTAGTTACTCTTGAGCTGTCTATCAGGTACAAGGTTTTTATGGTAATTATACCCCAGAAGAAATGATCCCTTACATAAAAAATGAATAAGTTCACTTAGCGATATTTATCATTGTCTATTATGATTTAAATTATATCGATAGATTAATGACTTTGAGTACAAAATTTTAAAATTTTGCTATTAAAGCGTAACACTTTACGCCATCGAAATATTAAATTAATGGTACTAGGCAAATCGCCGTCGCTACTGCTTATACATTGATACCTTAACTACTACACGTTCACGCATTTAAAATACTTTTACATCCGAGTTATTTTTTAATAAATACCCGACCCTTCGGCACCCCGGCCGTAATCATTGCTAATATTAAAAACATCTGCTTACACAGAAACCTTGAGTGAAATTCTTGTTTACGTCCGCGCCATGAGCCAATAGACACTTCTAGGAAATAATACCTTGACACATGACATTAAACGAATTGGTAACAAAAAAAAGATGTTGGTACCAATACAAACTAAAAGTCGAGTAACAAATTTTAGACAAATAAATAAAATTGAAGAGTCTGTTTCTAAATTCAAATTAACAGCTTTTCACTAAGTGCAAATAAAAGCGTATAGGTACTTACAACAGGAAGGTCGCTTCACCTACCGACTGACGCGTGTACTCACCGGTTGTGGTTGCTTTGGTGAGTATCTGAATAAAATAGCACGTAAAGAGGCGGCACAATGCCACCCCTTCGCAGCCGACTGAGATTTCGCCCAACACTCGTTGGAGGACTTCCCTGCATGGGTGTCTAAACGCGAAGTCCTAGTCCTGTCTCCGCCAGCAACTATCGCTGTCATGCTGGTGGGTGACGAAGGCTGGGGCGGAGTGGTCTCTTTCTGCGAAGCTGTTATGCTCCGGAAAGAGACCGCTGAACGGTATCGGTAGAGGGCCAATACCGAGTGGAGATAACGTCGGCAATAAGAACTGTTGAAGGGACCGTGGGCCCCCAGAGGATGGAGACCTCTGGGGGCAGATTGATTGCTGCGGTCGGGATATCGCCATGATTGCATAACTATCATATGTACAATCAGCCTACTATGATGAGACTGAGGGAGGTAAATAATTTCCCTCGGGACAGGGCCTGATAAGGTACGACGTCGATTCAGGGAGAACCTAAAATAACATGGTCCGGGCCCTCCCAGAGTAGGGCGCCAGGAGCCGATTGTCGGGGTATTTTAGTGGAAGCACCACATACAGTAGCTCCTATGTCCCCGAGAAGCTAGAGCTCTCAACTTAAACACGTAAAGGAACTCTTTAAAAAGTGTTTAAGTTTCACTGCATTACCTTCATCTAAACCCTTACACACAATCTACAGATCGTTTCCTAGGAGCATTCATGCGAACATCTTCCTATTACCCTCATCATAGAAGTATTCCAAGCGAGGCTTTATTGAACGCAAATTGCTGAAGCGATATCCATTAGATTGTCTTACGAGACTCACAGTTTATAGGCAAATTTTCAACTATTTCTAGCGCTGAGAAATTTTCATGGAAAGGGGAGGAAAGTCTACTTTTTACTGTAAATATTACTTTTTAAAGGAACACAGAGTATAATACAAACACAGCTTACAGACCGGTACGTGGTAACGATAACTACAGTCCTTAAAATATATCGAAGTCTCTACGACCGATGGCTACGAAACTGTCAACTTCGTGTTGACATTTAAGGCAATAATATTTTTCTATAAAAGGAAAGGAGAACGTCCTATAGGATACATGACAAATCCATTTCACATATAAAATGTTGAATAATCTTTAAAATCCCGTCAGTGAAGGCATCGCGTCATCTGACGTTTCCCGGGAAAGCCCGTTTCCCCCGGGACGGGGTAAGCCCCTATTCTTGTATTTGCATAGATGAATATTGTCGCTCACAAATGTGTTTGTGCGTCTACGCGTGTGTTGATTCCTTGGATGGATATTTTCGTTTCTCGAGGCATTGGCGAAGGGTTCTCTCGTAAATGTTTTATTTTTATGGAAATTCTTTTGTCGATTATTATTCAACGCGTATGCTTTATTGCTTTTAACGATATGTACGTTGGCGCATACTTGTATATACTTTTTATATATAATTGTGTGATTATTGCTTTAGGGTTGACAGGTCACGATGTGTGTCGTAAGCCAATATATGGTTTTAGTTTAATATCAATTGAGGAAAACCCTCGAGAGTAAAGCTTCATGGAATGAAAATATGTATAATTTATAACAAAGATACATATCGCCATCTTGCTAATAGGCATGATGACAGTAACCAAGAACCACTAAAATTATTATCTGATGAAATGAGGTCTATAGAGTATTAAAATCGTTAATATTTTCATAGAGTGAGATCAATAGTTAATTAACAAAAATAAAACTACAAAATATAGCAATCCGCCATGTTAAGTTGAACAACATTCAGAGCGAGTTACCTCACTTATGTAAGAAGGTTACTTCGTTCGGATATAATCGACGATAACTGTTTTTAAGAACTATAATCGACACTGGTCGATAAATGGTGACGTGACGTCACAAACAGACACCATGACACACCTTGCGTATTGGTATGAATTTTGAGCTTAAAATTTAAATGGCAATTTTCCTGCGAACCCTTTATTATTTGTAGAAATATAACTGATTTTGGCAATCGAAGATACTTCCGAACATCATAAAACAGTTTTTCAATATTAGCAATCATGCTTATTTTGCCTCCGTTGAAATAGCAAATTTGAAACATGTGTTGAAATGTTTACAAGACATTTTGATTTTTCCTCTTACGATGTTTTTCACCAGGTGATCTGTTAGCTTACTTGAACCATACGTCATAATAACAGTTTTCTTCAGAAGCATAGCTCAGTTATAATTCCACGTAGCTAATGCACAACATTAAAAATCGTAAAAAAATGTCGATCTAACCCTGCAAATGCAGTAATGTACATTTTTTAAAATAATTTTATTAACATATGTTTCTTTTTAAATTGATTTTTTACACGTTTTTATGCCTGTACATTAAACGCGGCTTCATCTGAACTTGTTACACCAAAAATATAAAAAAACCATCTTCATTTCTAAGTTACAAAGCAAGTCAAGGTCACCATTTAAAAGTACCCGTGAAACGTAAGAGGCACCCTTTGTGGCAAGTGTCATTCAAAAACCACCATTTTATAACCACAGTGGAAAATAAAAGGTTGAGCGATTTTGAACTCTAAGACTTATATGTTAAGATATTGAGGGGTTTTTAGAGGGTAAAGTTGAAATGGTGTAGGTCATTTTAATGCGAAGGAGAGGTGGGATTAAATCGCACGTTTTTAGTATTACCTTACCTTTGAATTCCCTTTGATTGAGGTTAGAATTTCAATGTTTTGTGTTTAACTATTCATAGGCTTTCTCCATGAACATAAAACTGTTTTCGACATATGTTGACCTGTGTTAAAGATTAGAGATGAAAGGTACACCTTGATTGTCAGTTTACAATAGTAAAACCTACCGTGGGAGAGCCACGTTTCGGCATACATGGGCCGGCTCGACCGGAGTGATACCACGGCCTCAAAGAAAACCGATGTGAAACAGCGCCTGCGCTATATTTCACCGAGTGAGTGAGGATACCGGAGGCCCATAATCAAACCCTTCCCCTCATCCCCCTCCCCATCCCCCAAGGCCGGCAACGCACTTGTGATGCCTCTGGTGTTACGGGTGTCCATGGATGGCGGTAATTGATTACCATCAGGCGATACGTCTGCTCGTTTCCACCCTATTCCATAAAAAAAACAATAGTAACTTAAACAATCTCATACACAGCTGTCTCATCTCAAATAATATAGAGCCCATACTTTGGTAACAAGATACATAATGAACATACTATATTTTTCAATACCTACATGTTATAGACCAATTACACCCAGAAGTAATGATCATACCCATTACACAATATTTGTCCTTGATGAGAGTCGAATCCACGCCCTCTAGCTAAGCGGTCACAATCGCTAACCACCAGATCTAGCGTTCCCTTTAACTTTGTTTCATTGCAATTATTACAATTTAATTTCAACGATAATGAACGCCACTGTAATCACCACAATAAATAAAAAATAAAAAAATAAATAAATATTTCCGATATCTAACACACAACGCCATCTAGTCCCAAACTAAGCAGAGCTTGTGTTATAGGTACTAAACAACTGATATAAATACATATATATATACTTTTTTTTTGGACAATAAAAGATTGATGCTCATATACCACATTATTTCATTACGATCATAAAGTTTACAAACAATTACCAATAAAACACATTACCGTAAACACATAAACATAAACTTTTAATTAAAACACACAAACACACTGAAACCAAACCTAACTACCGGCTAGAGGATCAACTTCGGATATTTCCGTTAAATTTCGTGACACTTCGGGTCGAATGATCACACAAACAACAATAAAAATTAACCGATATAAATTGGAAGGGTTAAAAAATACCTGCGGTATTAGAAGGGTTGCATCCGAAAGGGCTATTACAAAGGGCAGCTTTGGCGTGTTTCCGTTAAATTGGTCAGGGTGACCATTGCGGATTAGCTATGGTAAATAAATACTGAGGGTAAAACGCGTCCCTTTGCCCTTTGGTTACGTTCTATTATTCGAGATTACACGATGTTTCTTGTTCGCGTTTTGTTTTAAATGTCTTGTTGGGTAATTGAATACGGGTTAATAATTTCTTCTTGTTGTTGTTTCTGAATAAGTCAATTGATATGATTTATCTATTTACCTAGTGATTAACATCTTTATAAAGTTTATTGAAAAGTGTAAGTTGCCAAACCATTTCATTCAATTCTCATGATCGTTTTCAGTAGCGGTACCTTAGTATTTCCTTTTATAACAACTTCTAGTAATTTTTTTTTTGATTTGATCATTTTTTTTCAATCTCATATTGAATGTAGGGTTTCACTCATTCTACGTAACTATTAGTCACTTGGAACTGTTTAAACGAAATATCTCAACAGCGTCAAGTGCAAATGTTTCCACATTAGATTTTTTATCTTGTTTCTCAGTAGTCTAGAGTCCATAATAAAATCGATAGATTGGATACGTTTATTTATTTGGTTTCGTTTAGTCATCTAAACATTTCAAAAATATTTTTTAATCACCTATTGAAATATCAAATCTCTTTGTAATATCCTCAATAATATAGAAATAACATTGTTTCTACATACAATACTTCTCGTTCGTATCACTGAATAACCAGTACTTCCTTGACAAAGATATTCTCATCCATATTTCATAAAATCTTATTGCTAACATTTTACGTTTCAGTATAAAATAATTATAATATTAATTTTACACTCTGCTTATTTTACAAAGGGAGTCAACACGCCTGCAATTTTTTGCGTCGCAACATTTTGCAAGGAAATGCTTGCTTTGAAGTTACCAGAAGGCGCTTAAGAATAAAATTTGAGTACAAATTTTAAGTGTTATATTTCATTATTATTTAAAATACTATATATAAGCTATATCCAATATACGATAATACGAGCGGAACCGCTGGTAAGAGGAAAGAGACTTTTTCGCGATTAAAGTGTACTCTTAGGTCTAAGGTCAACTATTTCTACAAAAGTAAAAACTTACTAACAGCTATTCTGTTGAACAATATAATATTAACAAAAGCCAAAACAATTATTTAACTTCGCGTTATTGTAACAAAAGCTCAAAACGTACAACTAAGCATTAAAATGTTAAAATAATTAATATTAAAACACGAGTAGGTAAGGAGTACGTAGTGTTGTAGGTGCGCGGGATTACCGCCGTCACACAGTTAGTCAAGAGTTAGAGAACTCCCGCTACTACTACTATCGGCTAAGGTCAGTTCAAGTTACAGAATTGCAATCATGGCTTGTTGTGTTTAAATATAATACATAGGTTCTTTTACAGAAATAGGATAGTAATTACTTGTCTGTGATAAGAAAGTTAATTAATGTATAAATATATATAAATATCACATGTCAATAATATTAATTTTTAATATAAATTGCTTTCCTTTCTTGACTATCTTTCAACATTTGAATCTGTAATTAATATAATTGAAAACAAAATCCCATAAAAAATGACATATTTTTTCGGAAACGGTAAAAAGACCGGTTCAGGAGAGGCTGCCATTTTGGATTGGTTGGTCAGAACATAATAAAATCTCATTATGCAACGAATTACAATAGATTAAAAAACACGTAGTATTAATTTTTAAGGAACACATCTATAATAATATTTTCGTATAAAAAATCACAATATGAAACATGTATTTTGACAATAAAAAGCTTATTCCTTGTACTATATATAAGAAAGTATAAAGTTAACTATGGATTACATCACAAGGGAATCTAATATTATCGCATCAAAGGACACATTTAATACGATAAAGTAAAAATCGGGACAGTTCAACCGTCCGTTCTGGGATTAAAGTCCCGGAAAATCAGCATGTGCGGAACCGAAGCCAGTTCACATCACTAGCTCCGACCTTTTACTTTAATATTCATATTATTTGGGGGAAGGGCAATGAAAATTTAATGCGGAGAAGTAATTATGGAACCGAATGAGATGAGGGTCCTATTGTCCAACACGTTTCGGTGTTTATGTACACACGACAAACGAAGACACTAGTCAGTACGAATGATTACCGCACAAACTGTACCATATGATAAAATTGAAACGCAGATTGGTTTTGGTGGACACACGAGGTGTGTTCAAAAAGTATCGCGTATTTTGAATTTTCGCGGGTTACGTATATTCGAATTTCGATTTTGTTGTGGCGTTATGTTGGTACATAATAATATGTCTCCCTCTTATGATGACAAGTTCGGCCATTTTGAATGTTCAGTTAATTGTTGACATCTGCTTTGCTTGCGCGTGTTTTGGTTCGTCTTTGATGTTTACTTATTCAAAAAAATGGAAGAAAGAATTTGTATCAAATTTTGTGTAAAAAACGAAATTAAGTGCGCGGATGCATTCCGAATGTTGACTGTGGCATACGGAGAAGCTACTTTGGACAAAAGCAACGATTATCGGTGGTAAAAAATGTTTTCAGAAGGCTGAGAAGATGTGAACGACGAAGAGCGTGCCGGACGCCCGAGCAATTCAACAACAGACGAAAACATTGATGAAGTGAAGAAAATGGCATTAGCCAATCGTGGAATCACAATTAAAGAAATTGTCGAGGACCTAGGCATATCGATTGGCTCGTGTCATTCGATTTTAATCGTTAATTTGGGCATGAGACGGGTCGCCCCAAAATTCGTACCAAAATTGCTCAATTTCGATCAAAAACTGCATCGCATAAACATTGCTAATGAGTTGTTGGAATCTGTCCGCGACTTTTTCTTGTTCCTGTGACTTTTTCTTGTTCCCGAAGCTGAAGAGGCCCATGAAAGGACGACGCTACGCCACGTTTGACGAGACAAAGACGGCATCGAAGGAGGAGCTGAACAGGATACAAAAAAATGATTTTTTGAAGTGCTTCGAAGATTTGAAAAAACTTTGGCACAAGTGTATAATATCCCAGGGGGATTACTTTGAAGAGGCCGCTGTAGTGTGGGTCACAATGACATATTGTTGCATTGTCAGCATTCGCAATGAGTATGGTAACAACCACTTATAGATTCTGTTGATTCTTTCCATCATGCAGTGTAAAGTTTTTGGTGGGCTCATACATAAAAAAATGACTTTGGTTTATGAAATAAAAATTATACCAAATAACTTTGCCGTCTGCGTTTTTTGATCTTAAACTAGGCACAATGTGAACTATGGCAACCGGACAGCTAATAAATATTTCAGTATTTCTAAATACATATATTTTATAGATAAATACCAAAACCCAACCAACTCACTAACCACTAGACCCATAGGACAGTCTTAATTAATCAACGATTACCATCAAGTAATCAATAAATGTAAATTAGTAATTGATTATTCATCGTCAACAATTAATATCATGTTACCTTCCTTTTAATTCAGGAGGGCCATACTAAATTAACGCCTGAAAATGATTACCCGAGAACCATAACGGACACTCGTTGCTATGAGGAAATTATCAGGCGCTGGGTCAAATTGTATTTGAGCCACTAAAATTTTTTTGCTAAGGTCTCTTTTGCGACTCAAGAAAATGAAATTAAATTTATATTATTAAATTTAATAATAACAATCCTGTGCTTTGAAAAGATCGACTTCTTATCTATATTACAAATTTGAATGAATAGACTTTAAATATACAATATGTTATGCATGAAATGAAATTTTTGTTAGGATAAGTTCTAGATTATTTAAAACCAAGTTAATGTAGGTATCATTATATCTCAATGAATTTGTATTTGTGTAACTTTACTTTATGCCTTCAAGTGTTGATTTTTTAAAATAATTTTTCACACAGGCTACCAGGCTGCCTATGTATCGTGTTAGTTATTTCTCTGTCAAATTTTATATGCTAGTTTTTTAATTCCAAGTACTTTGGAACAGTGATACTACTATCAGTATTCAAAGCTATTACTATGTAAAGAAAACCGCGAACAAAAGCTCATCTAAAGAGCAGCTTCGCAGTAATAAAATCCGTCATCCTCTAACGAAATTAAGTGAGTGAAAAAATGTTGAAATGTAAAAGGTGATAGCTGTTAATTCTTCTTTGAAGCGCATCCCCAACAAAGTAGATTGCAAATCGCATTACACGGCCTTTGTTGCGGCTTCTTCTCAGTTATGTATCTGCCTCGTCCACGGTTCATTTAGTTAGCCGCTAGTTTTTGACCGGTTCTGTTTCAAAGTGGGTTTTAACCTACTTCCATTTCTGGCTCTATGTGTATGTGCGCTATATATAAGCAATATATATATAAGGCGCTCATAGCCCAGTTGCACTCGGTGATTAGAGACAATCACCGAGGGTAAGCAACGATGGCGCGGTCAGTACCTGGATGGGTGACCGCTAGTGGCATGTTACCATGAGCGTCTCCGTGATTCGGAGGTCACGTTAAGCAGTCGGTCCCGGTTGTTATCATACGATAACAGTCGTGAAGCTTAGTTGGAGGCCTTCGGGCGGCTTAAAAACTGATGGGTTTTGGGCATAAAGAAAACTAATTATTAGTATAAACCGAGATGTATTTTGATAACAAGTGGAGATAACTTTCGACACACACAGAACAGCGTACAAGAGCAGTGTTGCCACACATCACAGATGAAAAACAACCAATATGACATTAACATTAGAATGACATATATTGCGTTTACAAAATATACACTAACAAAAACATCCAACGGCAAGATTTACGTAGCCACAACGTATTCTTGCCAGTCCCCAACCCGCACTTGGCCAGCGTGGGGATGTATGGCCTAAACCCTCTCCTGAGAGGAGACCCGAGCCCAGCAGTGGGACATTATGGGTTGTTGTTGTTTGTTGTTGTTGTTGTATGTCTATAAATGTTCTACGTCTCTAAGACAAATAAGACATACCTTTTTACACATTTTCCATGTAGGTTTTGAATACATTATAACCGACTTAAAAAAGGAGGAGTTTCTCAATTGGACTGTATTTTGTTTTTAGGTTTGTAATAAAAAGCCCAAATGGTTTATATGGAAACATATCATCTTACACCATAAAACTTCTGTATTAAGTTTCATATGTTTCCAGTATCTCGCTGCCCCTGATGCAATAACTCTACGTTAGGCAAGTCACAATTTCACTTGTACAATGAAATAAAAGGTTCCGTACCCCTGATAAACGGACTGTGCGCTACTGAATACATTAATATTATTTATATGTTCCGATAAGGAGTGCGTGAGTTATAGCGCCGATATTCAGCCACTAATTATGAGCTGAACATTTAATAAAAAATACTGAATTATTAATTTTTACCTACTTTATATACACTTGTAAAATAAATAAATATTTCAGACATCTTATACACAACGCCATCTAGTCCCAAGTAAAGCAGAGCTTGTGTTATGGGTAGTAAACAAGTTATATACATACTTTTTTGTAAATACAAACTTATTATATATCATGCATAGAAAACGCCCAAACTCGGAAACATATATTTGCAGATCATACCAACATTTGGTCCGACCCGGTAATCGAACCCTCACATGCACAGCAGTTGCGTACATTACCACTGCGCCAACGAGGCAGCCTAAATTTGTAAGTTACTATGTCTATTAAGCTTTCACAACTGAACAACTGAAACGATTTCGATGAATTTCGGTATAGAGATAGATTGGACCTTGGAAAAGGACTTTTTGCCTCGAAAACCGATATACACGCGGGCGGAACCGAGGACAAAAGATACTATGTATATAAAAAATACATTTGCATGACTTATTTTAAATTTTAAAGCCACTGGCACAGTTGCATCAATGTCTGCTTGTCTATTATTCAATATTTCCTAGATGTAAACCGAAAACCGTTTTAACACAAAATAAATGGTCTCAAACATTCCCTCTTGCGAGCATGGACTTAAAATCAAGTTACAGTCGAGACGAGCGCCACCTAGCGAAAATAATTACCAATCAAAATAAACACAAAGCACATTCGATGTGTCAGCACTCCACTACGCGCCAAATTTGTTTGTCAAACTGCTTTTGTGCAAACCAAAATATACCGTAGCACCTAATAAAACAGTCCATTTTACTCCAGCACAAATTAAATGGTCCAGATAACTTGAAAACCCCCTAAACTTGTCGAACTAATACTCCCTTCTTACCTCAAAATGGCTAAAGTTTCGCTTGATTCTCGAAAGATGTAAACCGCTTAATGTCGGCAAGGAAATATCAACTTTAAGTTACATGACTTTAAGATGAAATGTTACGTGGTATTTGAAGTATACAGGTTGATATTAAATAATGTAGTAAGTTTGTAAGAGGGTGTTTTTGAAGTGTCAGGAGACCTGTTGAAAGGTTTGTCGACTTATTTTTTTTGTTAAGTAAATCGTTTGTGATAATGTTCTTGTAAATGGTGTGAAAATTAATTTCCTTCTTCCATTTAACCGTGTTTTTATATGGAAGTCTTAAAGAACTTAGTTTACCGCCCCATTGCGAGCTTCACATATTACCGGCTATGTAAACAAATCTTAAAAGCGAGTTTTGTCATTTGGTGCTCAAAAAGAGAGTTACTTGGAAAGTTTTCCAGAAGTTTCAAAAGTTGGTAATTTTATAGATTTCAACGTGTTCTTTTCGAATTATCACTTTGCACACCTTGTATCTTTACCTCTCGCGTCGCCATATTGGAAAAATAATGGCACTAACTTTGATCTTGCATCGAAAACAAATTGCTTTTATATTATATTTTATATTTGCTTTTATATGTATACATAAGTGACATCGCTGTATATAATATATACTATTATAGTTTGATGCGAGAAGCACGAAATCGATACTATAATTAAATATTTCGGAGTTGACCTGATGAATGAATTATATAAATGAAATAAAAATGAAGAGATAGTTAGATTGACACAGCTCATCATTAGAATCTTCCTCAGAGAACGTCTCCCCCCGGGCTGGGCGTAATTTGTTACGCCGATGACACGTTGGTCACAGCCCGGGGGGCAAACTTCCAGGAGGTGGCGTGCCTGGCCCACCAGGAGAGTCTCTCTGGTGGTCGGGCGCATCGAGGCGCTGGGCTTGCGAGTGGCCCTGGACAAGACGGAGGCCCTGTTGTTTCATGGGCCTCGTCGCGGGCCGCCCCCCGGCGCCTCCATAGTGGTCAACTCGGTCCACGTACCGGTTCGGGCCCAGATGAAGTATCTGGGCCTGATCCTCGACGGTAGGTGGCTCTACGACGAGCACTTCCGACAGCTTGCTCCCAAGCTGGTGGAGCCAGTGTCGCAACGAGAAGCCTCTTCACGGGGGTTGTCCGGTCGATGGCGCTGTATGGTGCACCGGTGTGGGTGTCGGCTCTGACCGCCCAGAATAAGGCGCACCTCTGGCGCCCTCAGACGGTATTGGTGGTCAGAGCCATACG
>PKRV01002463.1:506774-527436 GCA_003709505.1 Hyphantria cunea
ATATATATATATATATATGTATATTGACATAAAAAACCAAAGCCTTTCAATAAGGCTACAAGATTAAATTTTAAGCAGTCATATTCTAAAAATTGAGGAATCCTGTTAACTCGTTTGAGGACATAATTTCAGGGGTAGCAAGAGGGTAGTGGGAGGGAGCAAGTGGTTTCCTCTCAACGTCGTTTGTATTGTTAATACGTTTATTTACCGACTCAGTCTGGATTGTGAGCTCAGGTATTACGCTCATGTATTCAGCTCAATTTTGAAATTTAGCTGTGAATCTTACATGTTTGTAGTACATAATGTGCAGTAGGCAGTAACTAACATTTAGTTCAAAGTAGCTGTATGCTGCTTAACAATTTAATCAAACTTTTCAAGCTACATGAAGCTGTGGTTATTCTACTAACTAGCAAAAACGCAAGTTTATTTTTTATCTTTTTTAACTACATTTTATCATTAGATCATTGATTGGGCTTGTCAGTAAGTAAAGGCTTATCAAATTGAATAAAACTTCAGCATTCGAATACCTTTTAGAAAGAAATTAGAGTAGTTTCCAAAATAATGTATATTTCTGTTTTAATTCTTAAACCTTATTTTAAATGGAAGTTATTGAAAGTTAATCAACATCATTTATATTGATAAACGGCGTTAACTAAACAGTGTGTTGTAGTTTATGTATTCACCTGCAATAATCTAAATTATCTTTGTCTTAGCAGAACATTTCAATCATAGTTTCTGCTTGTGTACACACTAAGTTCTATCTCCAACAGTTACGTTAAATTTCAAATTTCAAGAGAGATAAAGCAAACCGTACGACCTGTATTTGAATTGTATTATTTTGAGTAAAATTTTAGTTAATCTGTAGAGACAACCGCAGAAGCTAAAAGTTCAAAGTAATCTGGCATTTTGAATAGACCAAAATGGTTTAGGTCCGAACACGAATAGTGACTCTAATTTCCTGTAATTTCCTGACCTCAACGCTAACTTTATCTACCCGAAAAGCATTCTTCGAAATGGGGCCCGAGGTATTTGAAAACTGTTTGCAGATAAATCTAAAAAGCTTCTATTAACCACTTATCGCAACAATGGCCCACTAAACGGTCAACAATATAATACAAAACAAATCGTCGAATCTAATGCTGCTGTAATTTAGCGGAGGGACATAAAAAGGCCTACAATAAGGCTCACATTAAGCCTACTGGACGCTTGTGAAACCATTGTCACGTAGTGTTCTCGCAATATTTGGGGCTCTCCAGTCTAAAGCTGGGGCCCAACGAACTTCAAAGTAGTTTAAAGAAATAATGAGATGTTCAAATTAAAAGGTGTTGCGATTCACCCTCCTCGTTGTTGAGTTTGTTATTAATATGTAATGGGTTGAAATATTTAGATGTTTTAAAATGAAAGCCATTGTGTAACAAGCTGCTTTGCATTCTCTTTGATTTCTGTAATATTTCAAGGGGTTGTATATATTTCATCTAAATATTTGAAGATGTTCTAATATAAGCGACGTTATTTTTATGTTAGTGGGCTTAACTCATTTCAATAACTTATGACATGAGTGATGTAACAGTCTTAAAGACAAAAGTATATTTGCTCTTTATTAAACTCCATAAATGAGCCAAGAAAGTAAAAGTGTTAATCCAGAATGGTAAGATTTGATTAGTGTAAAAATAATATTCTAAGCTGAATTGATTTTTTCTAAATAAAGTAATTGTTATTGACAATTATTTTGGTTTGGTTACTGAGTACTATGATTTAAACTACATTTTAAAGATATTAAGGAAGATATATGGCATTGTATAAAATGCATTAGACCATGAAAACATGAGCTCCTTTTTATGTTTTGCTATCTTAAAAATAAGATCAAACACCAAAGAGAACTGAATGATTTTAATATACACTCAGCATTTGCAAATAGAGTAATGTTTAGTATTGCATACAGGAACTCGCATTTTTTTAAATACTATGTACGAAAATAGGAACTGTAAAAGCCTGAACAAGAAGCTTTAGGTTCCAACAGAGGTTTCACTATCATTCTGATGAATCAAGTCAGGTTCAGTGCTTCCTAAAACCTGTTTAAACTAATTAAATACTATACTTTATGACAATAGACGAATAAATGTTAGAAAAAAAGCAACAGAGTTATTTAAGGGACAATAAAACGCCATGTTCTTTTAACACCACTTCTGGGCCCAGATCATAAAATCAGTGGCGCAAATTACAACTACTAAAACACATACGAAATACTACGACACTGCTTTGGAATTCATGAGAAAACCTCGCAGAGTGTCATTACACAGAGATGTACGTTTTTATTGAACTATAACAGTTTGTACGTACGTGCTGGCAACAGGTGAAAGTGTATAAAGACCTTTACCATACCTCATTTTGACCTAGCCTACACTAAACAAAACTCAACTCTCTAAACAAAACAACATAGCAGATTTTACAAGGGGCCCCGTTTGGTCGAAAGGTAGCGGCAAACCATTTCTAACTTCATGTAAAAAAAGAATAAGACTCGGATTTCATAAGTGGGGCCCCAAGTTGATTAAATAGCGGAAATAAAATCTGTTGTTGTTTAGTGTCTTCAAGTCTTAATGTGATGAAAAAATCTTCAGCCAGTATTTTCTCTCGAGCACAATGGTTGTTTAAAGAGGCTAAAGTAATAATAATTATAATAATGGAATACCGTTAGCCAAGGCGAGCGTAAAGTGGGTTATGAACATAATTTCTTAACGTCGGTTTACTGAAAATGTACCCCATAATTTTGCTTTACCGTGTATATTGCACACAGTGAAAATTATGGGAAGAAAAATCATCACACTATAAGAATATAACATGGTATTATTAAAAAAAACTCATTGTGGGAATAAGTATAATTAAACTTCAAAATCACGGTTATCTGTTGTCCTAAGTATTAATAATGCTGGCTTCTAATCTTAAGGTCTCGGGTTCAATTTTGTTCAACTGTACATGAGCATAAATTCCAAAATTGTCATCATCGGAAAAGTTATTGTGTATAGAATGAAGCTTAAACAAATACTTATACCATTCTGAAATACATGCTCAAATGTTGCCAGGTAAACTTGGTATGAGTGACACAGTTTACAGCTTTAGACCGTAATTAGTGGCTGGCAACACCACTGCATTACACACGGCAGTCACTAAAATAACCTTTTTAAAAATTCACAGCAGCCCATTTGTTTACGTTTCGACCCAGCGTTCAGAACACCTGGTTTCAAGCTTTTAGCCAAAAAGAACTTTATATACATGAGTTAAATGTGCATTTGGGATATCAACATTTTTTTCTATTTATAAGCATAAATGATGGTCTCTTGTTACTAAGACGGGCAGTTTATTTCTGTTTATTTTAATTTAAGAGAACAGTTCATAAACATTTAATTTTCATTTTCGCTACTTTTTAGGGTTCCGTACACAAAGGGTGAAACGGGCTCCTATTACTAAGAGTTCGCAGTTCGTCTGTCTGTCACCGAGTAGTATCTCATAAATCTTGATACTTAGATAGTTGGAATTTTTTAGATGCTCAAAATGTATAGATAATAGTACGGAGCCCTTCTGCGCGAGTCCGAGTCTCACTAGGCCGATTTTTTTTTAACAGAGTGCCACTTCGTCCACTTTAAACCGTCGTTTCTAGTTGCCTAGTACACACAACACACGCTATAGGCAGTTAGAGACCTTAAAAATCAGGCAGTCTATCTACAGAACTTCGATAACACCTAGAATTTGGTTGAGGAGGTGTGATCAGAGTCGCTCTACGATAAAAACGTTACCATGGGAGAGCCACGCTTCACCTTATTCTATTAAAAAGTGAACTTCAGCCGTGTTACAGTAGACTTAAAGCCCACTTCAACTTAATTTGGGGAAATACTGAATATGATATTTGTTTAATATTTATACGTAATTATCAATCGCGGTACAGGACGCCCAAACTCCAAGTAGAGTGACGATTTGCGCAAGACGGCTGGCAGCAGCTGTGATAGTCCTGTATCCAGTACAGGACTGTAACAGGCTGAATTAAGTGATGAATAATTATTATGCAAATAAAGTGTATTTTATAAATCATTGTGGCTGAAATTAATAATAATAATATTTCGGTCATCTAATACACACCTCTTCTAATACAACCAGGTCAACATCACTCGCTCAAGGCCACAACTGTGTCCCTACCGCTCGGCGTATCGTCTACGACTCAACCGACCAAGGACCTTTCAACAGAAATTTTATAATAACAGAGAATTTAGAGAAGGGGAAAAACGGGTTGCACTTCAGGATTGCGGCCAGAAGTGAAAACTTGAATATTAAAGTTGTAATATAAAATTACTATCAAAAAAATCAAAAATCAAAAATTTTTATTGACACTGCAAAAATTACATATACGTGTCTCTTGGCCTGCAAACTAAGTATAAACTTGTAATATGGAGGCCAAAAATTATGTGGTGTATCATTTATGTGGTCGTCGTATCGTACACAACCATGACAACTTATGGTCCACTCTCCCTCTCTCTTACGAATTTTCGATCAGGTCACGTGTCCTACGCGATTTTAACATTTTTTAGCCATCACAAAAAATGCACAACGCCAATAAGGAACTTTTCACAAAACATACTTGAGTGACTAATAAAAAATATGGTGGAATCTCAACATTCGTTTGCTTACAATAATCATCATAGGCTTACAATAATCGTGTCTCGCACGGGGCGGGCAACACAGTCTCGACTCTTTGTACGTCTACTTATGGTACATTTGTTGTCGTTCTGAGCAGCAGGTATTATTATTAAGATCTTGTAGGCTGTTACAGCGTAGTTATTTTCGCTTTTTTAGGGAAGTGATGTATCTGATAAGTAGTAACTATTTATTAATCTGTGCTCAAACTAAGCAGAGCTTGTGCAATGGGTATTATTATTATTGACAACTGATATAAATATTTTACATATGTGTATACTTACTTTTTTAATACACACTATATAAAAAAACTCCGAATCAAATATTAGCAGATTACACAAATATTTGATCCAACCTGGGTATCGATTCCGAGAACACAAGCACTGCAGTCGCATACGCTACCATTGCACCTTCGATGAAGTCAAATGTTTAACTATCAAGTCACTCACTGAAAGGCATTAACAGAAATAATACAGGAGTATCACAGACATATTCCAGCTCGTTCATTTCACAATTAGCGCAATTTAGGTCGGTTCGATATCGATTTTTAATCAACTAACATTCGGCGACGAATATTGTTCAATTAAGATTTTTGACGTCATTTGTTGTAACGTCACCGTTACAAATGGCTCCCTTGTGTTATTACGTATTACGCTAATGATAATGTGTCACTTTTGTAATATGTTGTAAACAGTTATTTAACATTTTATCGTCAGACGTGTTTATCATTAAATTCTTAGGCTTATATAGGCTGGTAACAGAGAGCACGTACAAGTGTCAAGAAATTAAAAAGGAAATACCACTGAAGTGCTAGAAATATATCTCATTCAGCTTCTTCTCCTTATCCTTCCTTTCTCAGTCAGTGTAACTGACTAATACAGAGAAAGGAAGGTGAGGAATTCTTAAATACCTTACCGTTGACAGCGTCGACATTACTAACGAACTTACCTGAAAAGAAAAACAAAACACAATTAAACAATGCAACATCAACTATTTATAAATGTAAACTAAATCCAACCAGATGAAACCATTTAATGGTTCCCATGACTCTTCATTCTACGACTAGAAACCACAGGAATAGAACCGCAAGCATCTTATTTTCAGATCTAAGGGTAATTAATTGTTACTAAGTAAACATCACCCGGCGAGATAGAAAGCTTTCTGAATATATTATTTATTTACTTCACTCATGTATCTTTTATGCGCCTAGTACAGAGTGCTCGACTTTAAGCAAATTCGAAAATAAATAGGCTTTTTAAAAGTCTCAAAGAGTTTAAAATATTTATAGATATTTAATTACACACTGTGACCATACTGACTAATTTCCGTGTCCGTTTTTAGTCAAGATTTTTCTTCTGACTAATATATATTTTCATCCCCCATCTTGGAAAGAGTATTTTTACCTTTTGACATTTGAGTGCAAAAGCCGCGTTTACCCGTTACAGCATTAAAACAATTGAATTAAGAACTTAATTTCTGACAGCGTGTGAACTTAATTTGTGATTTGAAAATAACATTGAACCTATTTAGTTCTACCTCCTAAATTTATCATACAACGTTTTTAGTTTGTTTAAATCTCAGACTCGGAAACTTCTTGGTGTACTGTTTTTCATTTGCTTTGTCCGTCTCATTTTCTTTTCACGTCATATTGTTAAAATTAACACTCAACTGTAACTGTAGCAACGTTACTTTATTTTTTTCTTAATTTTTTCTAATCATTATCAGAAATAATATAAAGATTATTCTCTGTCAGCTGATAAGTAATTATATCATTAAGCCGCTTACCGATCAATTTATAAAATCATTGATGTATTTCCTTGCATGGGACTCAATGTTATTCGCTAAAATTTAACTTTTGTGAGGGTACCAAATAATATTAAGCATCGTTCTTCTTAAGCCTTAGTCTCTCCTATTAACAGTATATAGCCTGTTAGCATATCCCGAACTTAATAGGTATATCTATATCCATACAGTTTGATAAAAATCTCCAAAATTAATTAAAAATATTTGATTTTTTTTTTCAAAAAATTCACACAGTATGTAGTACAAATTAACCCTTCGATGGTACGTTAGTTTACTATTTGAACAACAAACAGCGGAGGCCTATCAGGCCGTAATCAAATGGACCAAACTCGCATGCCGATGTTTTGTTTTTTGTTTGCATTTTGGTATCCGTTGTTGGGATGGTTTGATAGAAGTTATGTAAGTCTATGCAGTTGAAATATGTGAAATGCAATGTGAGAGTATTTTAGACAAACTTCGTTGGGAATTGTAAGACATTTATGGGTAAATTTTAAATAACCAGGCAGTAAACTTGAACTTCAATATTGTTTTTGCCTCAGCATGTATAAAATGGACCAGATATTTGAAGTGGAATCTATTTAAAACGCGCTTTAGCTTTTTTGTTTCTTGAGTGTTGTAGTATATATGCTCTATTATAAGTCTTCTGCAAAAAAATTGTGCAATTTTTATATTTTGAATTGTAGTATCTGTTTTGTTGGTAAATTGATGATTGAATTGAATTCGAAATCGATATAAAAGGTACTGTACTACAAAAGCGCTACGCTTTGGTGATCGAAGCACTTCGGCCATGAATGGGCGGCTCCACCGGAGTGATACCACGGCCTCACAGAAAACCGGTGTGAATAACGCCTGCGCTGTGTTTCACTGAGTGAGTGTGGATACCGGAGGTCTATAAGTCCTCCCCCATCATACTATCCCTCAAAAGTCGGCAACGAACTTGTGACGCCTCTGGTATTGCGGGTGTTCGTGGGCGGCGGCAATCGCTTGCCATTAGGCGTTACGTCTGCTCGATTTCCCCGTATTCCATAAAATAAAAAAATAATTGCAAGTCTTTCAAATATTCGGTCCGACACGGGAATCGAACCCGAGACTTCATGCACACTAGTCGTATACGCTACCACTACGTCACCAAGGCACATAAACTTGTGAAAATCCCATCTTGTAAGGGACTAACAAAAAGTGATCTGTATCTAAATGGTAAGTACCTAATATGAAATAAAGAAGTACTTAAGTGGCAGTGAGCTGGCCATATTAGCCGCAGAACCGATAACCGTTGGTGTAAACGTGTTATTGAGTGGAGGTCGCGTCTGAGCGAACAGAGCGAATGACACGGGGCGGGTGGAGTGACGATTTACGTAAGATGGCTGGCATGAGCTGGATGCGAGAGGTGTGGACGGCGATAGTCATTGCATAATATATTTGTATTTATACGGTTTTTTTATACATGGGCCTTGCAAAGCGAAAGCATAAGCAGAATCTAAGACTGGTAGTCATAATACTCATTGTGAATGCAGACAATGCAACAGTACAATATAGTGGCCCAAAACATGGCAGCCTAGTGAAGCTTCTGCATGATTGGACGTGATTGATTGTTAGTATTAACACATATGAATATAGTTCATACAGGCCAAAAGTAAAACTATTCTGAACATACTCATTAGAGATTAAGACAGAACCTATTAGTATCCTGATACATTAGCTACCACACATTATTTCTACAGATATTCGTTCTAAAAAAATACGTTTTATGTAATAATCTCAGATTTCAGTGCGGGATGTAATGGAACCCGTGTAAGATGTAACGTAACGTAAAGTACATGTCGCGACGGCAAATGCCGTAACGCTACATTATGGCCTTATACCTCCCGCCCCACGCCCCTCACCTCTCTCTACCTCTTTGCGAGTGCGTGGTGCGATAAACTTTAATAATGACATGGTATAAGAAAAATCTTAGCAAAAATAACTCGGCATGGTTTTATTGACAATCAGCTGCGTCCAGCGATGTTGGTTGTAACTATACAAAATTAACCGCGGGCCTAAGCTAGACTAACATAAAAGTTACCTAGGTTACTTATAACATACCTTCTTATAACATGCCAGTGAACATTTCGTCAAAATCAGTGCAGCCGTTCCCGAGATGTATTTTAACATGCTTTGAATTAAAAACTGTTAATTTGAAATTACAAATAGATACTTAAATTTTATTTTCTTGTATACATATTTTTTTAAATTCTGTTTTTTTTCGCTCAGGGTGCCTATTCAATCTTTTTGCAAATTTTAATTTAATCCAACAGGAGATACACAATAATTATAATAGTACTATATTTATTACCCGACTACGAAAGAAGGAGTATGTATGTACGTATATGTGTATTTTTCTTTGTGCATGCCCTGGAGCCCAAACGACTTGTCATATTTTTTTGTATATTGTTAATAGTTTCGTTTTAGTTGTGAGAGTGACACTGGATACATCAAAATAAAAAAAAACAAATTAAAAATATTAAAAAAAACACTTTCTATTTTTCTAGTTCTTCAATGAATATAATAAAGATCGCGGATATTGACGCAGTCGGTTTTTTTATATAATCCGATACTTGTTTAGATACGTAAATCTATTTAACTATATGCATTTTTTTACCAATCGTTACATTTGAAAGTAAAATACCTCATGTCCTTGCAACCTTTACACAATACATGTATTGTGAAACGATAAAACGCTAATGGTATCTAGTGCCACCGGAACATGACAACAACCCTTACAAAAAGTGGGTGGGTCTGTATGACCTACCCCGCGTAATTAACCGACAATACCTCCATTACACAGACCCTTTTATTAGGTCTGGCTCAGTTATTATGTGTTGCTTGTCGATTATCAATGTGACGGTGATACTGGTTTAGGGTCTAAGGAACACTAAGGGTGTCAATGATTCGGTCACGAAATGTTGCGGTTAAAATTATTTTTGTTTATGACTTGGAGAACTAACCAGCGGATGGGTTATCCTAATGGCGATCAATGAGCTACCTAACTTACTAATATAATTATTTACTTTTTATACTAATTTTTTCATTTAATAATAAAATTGTGACAGTCATCAACTGGAAATATCAATCATTTTTAAATGATAGAAGCAGAATATTTCTTTCTTATTAAATACTAGATGCGGCGGTCGCAGTGTAAAGTTAATCTAAAAGAAGTAGCCTAAGTTACTTCTTATATTATTAGCTATCTGCCAAATATACCTGTGAAATTCCCGTCATAATTGGTGCAGCCGCTCCAAAGATTAGTCGGTACAAACAGACAGAAAACAATCTACAAAACTTAATTTTGGTATATGTACCGTGTATACATGCATATACACTCAGTAAAAAGCAGTTATTTTAATATTGCAGACAGACTCCAATTTTATTTATTTGTATAGATGCATATATGGTATTTTACTAACTTTCCTGTTATCACGGTAGTTATTCAGATGTACGACATATATTACTAAGAAGTTTCATCTAAATCCATCCATCTATCCATACAAAATTTCGCATATTAGTAGGTATAAACATTAAATTACCATCCTTATGAAAATACATAAATGCAGGTAAAATTACGAGAATGTTAAAACTAGATGATTATATACAAGGTAATAAATTGCAACAGATAATTACTAGAGACCAGAACACAAACGATTAATCCGTCAAAAAGAAACCAATTTGCCAAAATCTCTATATAACAGCACAAACATTAGGCTACCAGTATCAATGGTTCAAACAATTTATGCGTGATTGTATTTCTAACACAGCGTGTATCGTTGTACCGATTGCAGCTGTTGGTGTTGCAGTTACATTACGTTTTATTGTTGCAGTTGCTCCGCCATTCCAATTAAAGATAGCAACGGGTTTTGAATTCCATTACCACAAATCACTAATCGGACATATTTTGTTTAACTTAACTACCTTTCAAAATTTCTATTTCCTGAAGTATAGTTACCGTGAGAGAGACTTGCTTTGGTACAAATGGCAAAAAGCCGGCATGACTGGAGTGAGATTACGAATTTGTAAAAAAAAATACCTAACATTGTTGATAAAAATGCTTATAAATTCTTAATACATACAGATTGTTTATTAATATTGCGATTGTATTTAGCATACAATTACTTATCCTGGCTGAGAATCGAACCCAAACCCTCTGGCAATTACGATAAGTAGCCACTTCTATGAAAACTTATTTTCACTCTCAAATAATTGTTTTAACTGTAACTCGACTTTACTCCTGCTAAAATAAAATAATGCATTTTAAATTTATCGATTTGAATGTAAAATATGGTTTAACAACATTAAAGTGTTTGCCGTGGGAGTGACACGCTCCGGCATTAATGGGCCCGCTCGACCTGAGTTCACCACGCCATCACAGAAAACCGATGTGTAAAAGCGCGTGCGCTGTGTTTCACCGAGCGAGTGAGAATTTCGGAAGCCCATACCCCAATCCTTTACCCATCCCCATCCCCCAAAGGCCGCAAACGCACCTGTGACGCCTCTGCTGTTGTGGTAATCGCTTACGATCAGTCGATACGTCTTCTCGTCTGCCGCCTATTCCATTAAAAAGCTATTTATATCTAAAACAGCGACGGCAACTATAAAGTTGATAATTAAAATTGTCGTTGACAAAACCCAGCGAACAGAAAATTAAAATGAATTAAATGCAAACTGGGCTTGTATGAATAAAATCAACCAGTGGACGGTATAATGCGGCCACTTTGTATGCAACACGTCCGCGGAGATAGCACTGCGGGGATATTGTTAGCTCTTGTTGGACTTATATCTTATATTAGCCGTATTTTAGCTCGATGAATTACTATTGATGTAAAGTTGGAAGAGTGGAAGCGCAATAACGACAACCATACCAAGTACATATCAGTTTTAAGTTAGGTTTATAATAAGTTACACTGTTAATTAATTACATTTTATATTGGTTCATTGACAGAGGAAGTCACTCAAGATTATTTCTAACTTTCTATTTGGTCTGTATTGGTCACAGCGTATAAGACTGAAACGATTGTTTTTCTATTCTGCTAACGTCTGGACTTTTTCTAGACATTTTTCAAATAATAACACTGAATATAATTGTCAAAGCGCCGCGCTACAATATTCATTTAAATTCATCCACTTGTTTCCTGCCATGAATTATAATTCGCAGAACCGAGGGGCGATGTAATTAAAATCATACGATTGTTCCACAATTTACTCCGAGCTTTATATAATTAGATCTATAATGTGATTAATTCACATTCAACTAGCTCTCTTCATCCGCAATTTATTTCTATCCTCGCAATAGAAGTCATTCGTTTACAGGAAAATACGTTTTTTCGTGCATAAATGAATTATAAACATTTATATTACTTCTTTCTGGTTCTAGGATGCGTTTAAGACTAATCGAGAGCCAATAAAACGGGTAAGATGCTATCTAAGAAGTATCTAAGATATATCGGTTTGGAAGTTTCTAGTGTTGTGTATAGTTGGTAGTGACAGGCCTTTACTTTCTAAGTATTTCAAACTTCCTTGAATGTATAATTATGCTTCAAAACAAAGTAAACATAATGCCCTGAAAAGAAATGTGTGTTAGACATATAACAAATAAGACTACTATCATAAGTGGACACTTATTCCATCATACATCATTACTAATAACTATGAAATATATTCACGATAGCTACAAAATCCGAGAACATTCAATACCTTTTCGTCGCACCGTTGTTCTCATTGTTTGATGTACTTATGGAACCGCAACCCTGTTCCACTATTAGCTAAGTTAACTAAGAGTACACTAATTTATACAGTTTTGTTGTCTTTCAGTGTTCGCACTGTTTCTACGTAGTCAAGCGGCTGAGCTGCCGTCGTCATTTCCATAATGGTGAGGTTTAATGTAGGACATGTGAGCTTTATTCTTTCTTGTTATATCTATGACTTTGAAATGGTAATCTGAACATTTTATTTGATGTATTGCCGATATAAGACGCACAAATTCCTTTAGCAATGAATGAAAGTATTCAAAATAACTGAGTTCCTTCAGGTACTGACCGTGTATGCGACGTTTACTGAGGAGTCATATTATCGATTCTGTAACAGATGTGGCCGGTCCAATAACGCTTCAGGTTCAACCTAACGGAATCAAGGATGTCCTCTGTAAGAGCCACTTACCTCTTTGTCATATTCCAATAAAGTAAAACTTTTAAGAGAGGGAGATATTTTCTTACAGAAAAATGCCTTTGAAGATTTGACAAGTAGACAAGTGGATGAATTTCCTAATAAAAAGGTGATAAAGAGATAGAAAAGTCATGTATCCAGTATAAATATGTAGAACGAAACCTACAGCTTACATAAATGTACTATTATTTGTATCTGTACGATTGCGGATGAGCTGGGCGTTACGTAGTTCGAAGCTTAGTTAAATAAATAAATATAAATATGTTCAGACATTTTTAACACACAACGCCATCTAGTCCCAAACTAAGCAGAGCTTGTATTATGGGTACTAGATAACTGATATTAATACTTATATACTTTTTTTTTGTAAATACATACATATTATACATAGAAAACACCCAAACTCCGAAACAAATATTTGCAGATCATACAAACATTTGGTCCGACTCAGGAATCGAACCCGAGACCTCTTGCACAGCAGTCGCATTCGCTATCACTACGCCACAGAGGCAGTCAAAAGTTATTTAGCTTTCAATAGAATAATGCCAACTTTCTTGCAACAAAATTTAATCATGTTACAGCGTACGTCACTGCTTGCGCTTATGGTAAATAAATATGTTAGATCCCAGAATGACATTAAAAAAATCAAGTCATCAGGCCCTAAAAGTCATATTATTTATATATGCCGTAATAGTTACTTATATAACCATTTATTACTTTTTAGTATACTATTAGTAGGTTATGTAATCATATTTATCATATATATATAATAAATGGTTATATTTAATAGCCGAGGTAGCAAATAAGGCTTTAATAACCCTATTTTAATCCTAATTCACAATAAGCGAACAATAAAATGTTAGCGTGAATTAAAACGGCGTGTTTTATTGTAAAAGTTGAATAAAATCAACGGGAGATGCGACGGTGAGTAATGGGGACCTTTTGTTTGTGGTTAATTAGCGAACGGTTGTTGCGGCCCACGGGCCGATACGCGGTTGCGGTATGGCCCGCCCGCTTTGGGAGGGTTGACGCGACACCAGTGTACCGGGGATTAAAAGACCTGATAGTTTGTGGTGTTTCATAGATACTGTGCGGATTTTGGGTAATATAGTTGTCTGACATGTATATTTTTTAAACCAATACAATGCTTATTAAATGAATATAGGCGTGTGACACTTAAAATTAAGATTAACTGTATTTCACAAAATTAAGAACCGTAAAAAAATTACATCAAAATGAGACTCTTTAAGAATACAAAACTATAGATGTAGAGACCATTATTTTATATTGTATGTCTATATGAATGGTTGTGGCTTAAATAAGAATTGAAGTGGAATGAGGTATTCTTGATTATTGTACACTCTTTCTCTATGTGACCTCAAGCACTGGAAATCGATTGCAGCCGGTACTGAATGTAAAGATTATATTCAGCTGAGAATAAGGGCTTTTATTCTAAATACGCTGAACTGTTAATTTAAAAGCAGGAACAAATTTTTCTGTTAAATAAAACAAGACACGGTTATATATATTATTAAAATACATAAAGATTACTTTGAAGAATTTTTAATAATGCAACCACTAGTCATAAGACAAAAGTTACAAGACAAAAAGAAATCTATGGTACTAAGCGGAAATAAACAATAATACTTTTATCTAGAAGACTTCTATGCACTAGAAACTCGTAAAAATAGTACATTAAAAAGTTATTGGCAATAAGAGTATCTGACAGCTGTTCTGTCTATTTGGTTTCATTTAAAGTGAACGAACAACTCAAGAATATCGAAATACTATTAATTAGACAGGTATATATTAGCTCACTTTAGTAACTGTAAAAGATAAATTAAATAGCACTCAGGGGTCGACAACAAGTTAAAACTCGAGCGCATTCAATTTTTCCGTGCAACTAGTCGGCGGTTTGTGTTCGTTAAACGCCGCGTATGGTACAAATGCGGCGTGATTACGGCCTCACATTGGTGGGTTCATTAGGGTGCGGTCTTTGCGTTGCGGCCCGTTTTGTCGATGTGCGGTCTATAACCACGCGACATGCGCAGGGTTATTTCATACTCATCGCAATATTACAGAATCTTTTGCTCACGGTTTTATAAAGTATTTGAAAAATATACAATACAATTGAAAAGATTAATTTATGTAGTTACGATAAATTAAAAAAATATATAAATATTGTGTAGAAGAAGTGTAGAAAGGTACCAAAGGATAGACTCTGCCTAACTTGAGATAAGACGCCCAAGTGTGAAATAACTCCGGTGATAGTTATTAATTACTTATTTTAAAATACAATTTCAATGTATCAAAACAATGTTTTTGTCAGAAACAACTTCTAAATTAATGTACGACTAAAATAAAAAAATGTTGGTTTTCTAGGCATTAAAGCTGAAACTGCGAGCTCAGCCGCGCTGCAACAGTTTTGGAACCATACCAAAAATCTCCGAGAGTTAACATTGAACTGTGATTTTATTTGTAGTTACCGGTTTTTATATTTCTTTCGTTACTTTCAAGAAAATTGTATGACAGAAACGCAATAAAATGTTATTTATTATCATGCTTTCATAAAGTTCACAAATTCCTCGAAGATCCCCTTCGTTTATGATCACTGCTTGTCTGCTAAAGGGTTGTAGTGCGATATCGAATTCTATGTTTTATATGTTTATGAATGTTAAAAATTTCAATGGACATCTGTTCTCAATCTCCTCATAGAATAGCCTAATCTTACATGTAGATATGTTATAACCTGGAATACATCACACAATATTGACTTTAATAAAAATTAGGATAAAAATGTACTTAAAATATTTGCATTTTTTTTTCAAATGTCTTATTACCAAAACCGAATTATAATAAAACGTTATCAATATAGGCTCCTCCAATAAACGGAAATGTTAGAGACAGAATCTGCCTTCCCAGTTTTCCTTATCGTTTTAATGGCAGCCATAACATTTAAAACCAAGTAACCAGACACTTCTCCCCGTTTTCACGAGGACACTTACCGATTTTTTTTTAAATTTCCTCAACGGAATTGGACTCGGTTGTCTGTAATTACTTACTCATTCGGCCTCTTTTCGGTACGTAACGGAAACTTCTACCTCTTATTTTCATTTTTGTGATGATATATTTTTTTTTGAATCTCCAAATTACTTTGATATTTGATGAAAGTAGAATTGCGGTAGAAGTTTAATCACGATTTGGGACAAAATGGCGACTGTTTATGTCTTGTATGTTTTGATGCGAAGGAATTTTTGGGTTGAATGTTGTTTAAAGCGCAGGTATAAAACAAATTTAAGAGCCTGTTAATTGGGATAAAATACTGTTATCTTCTCTTAAATTCCTCCACACTACTAACGATTAGTCAAATCTCTCAATAATCCTTAGGAACGATATTATTCTTTATGTACATTTAATAAATATTGATTGCAATAAGATAGTGGAAAATTAGCACACTCTTTCAAAACGATAGTATACACGATGTTCTCTCGTTTGACGGGCGTGTTGGTTTCATTGTTGGTTTGTTACCCTGACTACTAAGCCAAAGGTCATTGGTTAATTTACCGCCCAGATTACATAAATGTGTGATGACCACGACCTTTTATTCAGTATCTGAATGTTCTAGTAGTTCATCTATAAGTGTTACTAGTAGGTACTTGTCATAGAGTAAAGTAAAATATGAAGTTTATAGCAATAGTTTTAACAGCACTGCATGGCTGAGTGTCCGGAATGTATAATTTATCACCACATAATTCAGCTCCTGCTACTTTGCTTTATTTACAACGGCCAGGGCGAGCAACTGTGTTGTGAATTTTTGATTTCATTGAGTATTATCTGGAATGTCTATGAAGTTGAAATGAACCAATTAGTATGAAAGCTTTTGTTCGCTGTAGGCACACACGGAGTTAAATAATTAATCCTAATATGAAAAAACGAATATGAGTTTGTTTATTAGTTATATTTTCACAATTTAACCGCTAAACCAATTTTTGATTATAGTTGCCAGGGTCCAACTTTGATTGTTTAGAAATAAGATAGGATTTTTTTTATTGCGCTAGTCGACCTACGTACATAGGGGCGAAGCCGCGAGAAAAAACTAATATTTAATATTTTTTTACTGATGATATTCTGTTTTTTCTATAGTAATGAATTCTTAAATTACTCTATATAATTTTTAATCACATTCACACGACCATTTACTTTGTAATAATTAATGAATGTTTTAAAATGACTCACTGTCATTGAATTTAGTATCACATTGACGTACTTTTGAAAGTGATTGCACAAAATGTTGAATTATACTGCCTCAATTTATTCACGTTCTGGTATTTTCAATAGCTCCTTGATAATTCCGCCACAATTATAATGAAAAACTATCGAATTCAATTAATTACAATAATTTAGTTTTTATGAAAATTCAGTCAATCAAATAAGCTATCGCCGTTCACGTTTAAAAAACAACATGACTCCAATACCCGCTATTTTTCGACAGACAGGCAGTTCAAGTTTTTTTTTTGTTTTTTTTACAACTCCCGCATTAGGAATATATTTTCTATGTCGCGGGGATCTTTACAAACATACATGAAACGGACACAAAGTACACAGATTTCAAGACAGAAATGGCATGGCATTGATGACTGATATAATTAGCAATAATAATGTCTATTGCCGTATTGTTAATAAATATTGTACTGATTTATCATCAATCATAACACGACGGCCACACTTCCAGCAGAACATGTATCCATATCTTTTATCCAGCGGTCCCCTTTAAGTTTATCCATAAATCTAACACTATACACTCTATTGTACTCTGATGGATCACGTCTGACTCTTTCTGCAGTATTGGATTCATGCCCTACATTCTCTAACACACAATATCACACCGAAAATCTTTCAAAAAAGAGCCGAGCAGTTTCGAAATAAGGTCGGCTTTCACTTGAAAGTGCGTTGGTGGTTGTACACTATTAGAAATAGTGTAAAGGTATAAATCCTGTGCGTTATTGCTGTAATGTTTTAAGAGATTTGAAAATTTTCTGAGGCTTTTAAGGGTAGGATATTTTATATCTCCAGTTTATTTATATCTTAGATATTTTAACTTGTCTTTGTTGAATGGAAGTTTAAGTGTGTGTAGCTAAGAGAGGTGGCTAGTTCGCCTGCATGAGTTCCTACAGTGCTGAGTACTGTGCGTTTGATTATCAGATGGGATAACACTTTGTGTGATTGCTCGGATGGCTTAAGAGGTTGACACGCCATTTTCAACTGCGCTAGTAATTGTGGGTTCAAACCCCACATGGTGCAATATTTTGTGACATCCATAAATAGTTGTTCTGAGTTTTGGGTGTTTTCCTGCCCATTACAATGAATGATTATAAAATTCCTCGCGACATAGGAGGATATATTTCTAGGGGGAGTTTAAAAAATTTTGTAATAAAACTTTCACAACGAGGAAATGTAATAATGTCGCATATAATTTTGATGTATGTGTTACCTATATTAGCAATAACAGTATCGCCAGTGCCATAACGATAAAAGCACATCGGGCAGAAACTAACAATTACACGCCAACGAGTTCAAATTTATGGTCTGAATGCACATTCATAATACTGCTTTTGATAATTATAAATAATGTACTATGGATCCAAATGAATATATGGTTTCATGATTCGTGCCAAAAAATCATATCGATGATTGAACCGTGCTAATGCTTAAACAAAACATTGAGAAGAATCTCACTAGGCCGCCATAGTGTGCGTCACCATGCTGCATTGTCTGTTTTCCTCATGAAGATAGTAATCACTACTCTTGGTATCCACTTATGCTTTCCATCAGGCAGAGTAGAGTCATTTTGGCACTGTCTTATTTAAAAATTAATAACCTCGTTCGGTTACTTATTAATTTCATAAGGCAGTCCGTTGCTAAAGAGGGCAAAGCCTTCTCTATTGTAAACTAAGATTTTCTGATAAACACATATAAGTATTAATACCTGGTTGACCGAGCTTTGCCCGGTATTTCTTTTTTGATAATTTTTCTAAAAGTGAATCCTATCTTGATCGTATTATCGCCCCCGAAATTGTTGGAGCGATTTTCAGATTCAGATTATACATATATACAAGATATGATACAGAACCAATGATTGTGATAGTTTTCTTGTGTTTTCAAGGTGTTTTTTTCACTGCCTCACTTACCTCTGAGGTTTGTGTGATTGTTTTACAACGTACTTCAATAAATTATCTGTTTATTATAAGAAGACTCTTTGTATTATTATGAAAGATAATTTTAAGTTATTTCAAAGGCTTCTACGTTTTATTTTATAAGCGACTAAAGCCGGCACTTAGAGTGAATATTACTCAAAACTCGAGACACCTCGGGAAACTATTTTCTTGCCACAAAATTACATGAGACGGGAAAGTCCAATAAAGTGGCAAACTATACAGTTATAGTTTGAACAATTTTTAGTGGGAACCTTTTTAGCTTGAGATAAAAGTAGGAAAACTAAGAAATAATGAGTAGTGGGGTTCAATGGTACAGTATTTCTATGCACAACATATATATGCTATATGTACTTGTTACTTCTAGAAAATAATAAAGTATATGTATTTTATACTACATTGTTTTGACTTATGTAACGTTGTAAATATTAAGACATTCAGACAGAAAGCAGATCATTATAAACACAATTGCCATCTTTCTTTTTAAATGGCAACTATTATATTAGGAATATATAGACTGTATCGCACGAGATTTACAAACATACGTGAAATGGACACAAAAACACTTACTCTTACTTAAAAAATTCAACCTCCTTGCAACTATCACATACTGTTTCTACATCACCTGAAGGCCGACTGGAAGAGAATGCCTCAAGGCATTAAGTCTGCCTTTGTGCAACATGTGCATTTAATGTTAATAAATAAATAAATAAACCACCCAGACTCAGAACTACAATTTGTGGTACACAAAGTATTATACCATGTGAGGTTTGAACATACAACCCTCGATGTAGTGGAAAGTGACGCAGTGATTGCTTAAACCGCTACGTCAACCATGCAATTTTATACCAGGTTTGCAATAAGATCTATAAATGATTCATGATAAAACTGTTAGTAAAGTTATTAAAACCACACATAACTCTTTCAATATAAGTAGAGAAACTAAAAATTTTCTATATAATCCCCTCACCAAGGTTTGGCAATCCACAAGCGTCACGCTGACACCTCAATGGAGCCACAATTATTTACTCAAAGGCTGTGTGCTGAATAATATTTGAACAAGAAAACCAACGTTTATTCAATACCTTATATATTTATTTATTATTTTCTAATGGGTAGTACTGAATAGGTCTTTGTACAGTTACTGTTTATATGTACATTTTATATTATTATGTATTTAAATTTTAACCTCCTTATTTAAGGTTTTGTATTTTAAATGTTAGTTTTCATATACTAGTGTATAATTTTCATTGTTTTTTGACTTCTAAGCAAGTCATTACTGGCAAACTGAAAACCTTCAGGTGTCAGATTACATTGACTTATATTTAGAGTTATTGACACATTCGGGTTTTTTTATCTTGAATAATTCGTTACTTGTATACTATGTAAAGAAGATTAGCTTATAATCGTAATAACCAGGTCTTGTGTAAAGCTGGAGGACTAGATTAGTAAAGAAACAAGCTGTATCCCATTTCCTTCAAAACTGTACTGCAATTGACCCCAAAAACGTATCCTTTAAGATAGAACAGCGGTCAACAACCCGCTAACCACACAACTTGTATCGCTCTTACTGGCGCAGCTTAAATTGTCCAACTTGAAGCCACAAAGACGTGCCAATTGCGGGCAATCTATTTTGCATTAAGAAGCACCAACTTTAATACACAGTTGGAATCAGATAAGTAGAACCTGTTCTAACTTCTAGTAACAATTGGCTGCTTATCAATGAGTACAATTTCTGATCTCTATAACTTCACTTCATATATATATTTACT